>PNEQ01080696.1:23809-63830 GCA_003012365.1 Medauroidea extradentata
ACCATCATACTGCCAGATATATAACAACCATCTCGGTGATTTACGGAACACCAGCAGGACAATTTTCCCAGTATTACAAAGGCATAAACACCCAGAAGACCATCATACTGCCAGATATATAACAACCATCTCGGTGATTTACGGAACACCAGCTGGAAAATTTTCCCAGTATTACAAAGGCATAAACACCCAGAAGACCATCATACTGCCAGATATATAACAACCATCTCGGTGATTTACAGAACACCAGCTGGAAAATTTTCCCAGTATTACAAAGGCATAAACACCCAGAATACCATCATACTGGATATCGCGGCATTTGTGTGTCGGCTATTCGACTACCAGCATTGCAATTTGAGAGCGATGTGTGTTAGCTGCCCAGCTACTAAAACCAATATGACCTGGTTACATGATCAGATAAAGAACTGCGCCACGGAAATCGGCTAGCCACTTGTATATACGGGCCTCAGACTCGCGATTCACGAAATTTAAACCATCCGAGGTCAAAACATTCCTCAAGCCCCATCTGGTAATAGTATTGTTTACTAACTGGGATATTTACAATATCGAGTCCACTCTTACAGCCACCATTTAGCCTAAATACAAATAATTAACATAATATGTTGTAGAATTCAGACATTATAGTACGGGTTTCTTTGTGCGTTTTTCTTCATTATTGAGGAACGAGTTGTGAACTAATAAATATTGTTTTAATATACAGAATAAATAATAATGAAAGCCGTACATAAACAGTCAATCACCGTCAAATATAAAAAGGGGAAAAATCAGCTCCGTCAAAATTTAAGACGCTTTTGCACAACTCACAGTATTAGTCAGATAGTTTTAAAATGCACTGCCAACACCAAAAATTTTTATGTTGACTTAATTCCGGGTTATAGTACTTTGTAAACAACAAATACCGTACCATAAAACTCTGACTTTAATACCAGAATATTTGGAGTTGACTTAATTCCGGTTGGCATTTTTCCACGTCTTGAGAAAGTGCCAGTATTGAAACGTACCCGGAATGGAGTCAACAAAGTTGGCCTTATTCCGGTTGACGTAATTCCGGTGAATTTCAAAACGTATAGCAACATGAAAAATCCGTAATTGAGTAAATTACGAGTTGACTTAATTTCGTTTCGCATTTTAGGGGGAAATAAGATTCCAGAATTGAGTCAACTTCGGTTGACTTAATTCCGGTACAGTTTTCATGCCAAAAACGAGAGGACAAAAATCCGGAATTGAGTCAATTCCTGGTTGACTTAATTCCGGCCCTGTTTATGGTTTCCAAGAGAGGTAGTTGAAAATCCAGAGTTGAGCGATTCCAGTAAAGTTTTTTGCTGAAAACTACGTAGTTTAAATCCGGAATTCAGTCCATTCCAGAGTGACTTAATCCCAGCACAAATTTCGGTTTTGAAACTGTACACATTATAACCCGGAATAGAGCCAACTCCAAGATGACTTATTTCCGTTAGGGGTTTCGTGTTAAAAGTACAAATCCGGAGTTGAAACAATTCCGGGTTGACCTAATTCCAGGCTGTATACAAGAAAAAGAAGAACTGAATCAATTCCGAGTTGATTTAATTTCGCGACCTATTTTCAACACTAGCATGGAAATTATTTTTTGCAGACAGATTTATCATACTAGTTAATGGGTTAAAATATGTTGGATATATTACAGTTAGTTGAGCGTGCTGTACTCATCACTTACTAGTACCAAATCATTCTGGCAACTGGTCTACTACAGAAACATATAGCAAACACTTTTCATAGTAAGTAAATATAAAATTTTAAGAACTTGCATTAGAAATTGTGACAAAAATTAGGTTAGGTACTAAATAGGAATTTAAACCAACTTAAAATTTATTCGAAAAAATAAAAAAATATATGTAGAAACTAATGCATCAGCTGTAGTAAGACTTAACCAAAGTTATTTCCGTGCTTCAGGTAGAATATGTGCCCTATTTGTGTGGGTAAAATTACATGTTATTTCTTTGATCAGAATATCATAAATCTTACATTTATTTTTCATGTTTATTGAATGCTGTTATAGAATCTCGATTCTTAACACAGGAATCAGGTTGGGATTATACACAATAACATAAAAAACAATAAAACATTAATAATGCTCGCCTTCTTATTGTGAGAACTAAATATTAAAAGAATTTTTTTTTTATTCTGTTATTATTGCAAAATAATTCACTTAACATTCTTGCTCAATATTTTTGTGCCAGTACTCGCCAATAATTTTAACACATATTGTCGTATTTTTTATAAATATCAATATTCAAACATCGGTAAACAATATTATTTTTTAAAGACAGATACCCCATTCAAAATCCAAGTCTGCCAAATATGGTAGGCACGGCCTTAAATGCAACATTTTGTTAAAATTGCTGCTCATAATGAGATACATGTATCAGTAAATCTGTCGTGATATTTGTCAAGAAAATGTGAAATATTTCTTCATTATATGCCAATATTATATTTAAGTGGACGAGATTGTGTCCTCATACAACTAGGACCCAGCACCAAGAAACCAGGTATGTATTAAGGTGTTATATAAATTGCGTCAACTTTGTTACAGGAGCGAGACAGGCCTCGCCAACCTTCTGCGAGACAGAACCTGCAAGACGTATGATATCAATTTAGAGAAATACTCTATTACAAATGTAATACCTAAATTTTTTTCGGCAGCAAAACGTTTTATACTATAATACGAACTCATCTAAAACCTACTACGACTGTAAAACTAAACTTCCAATACAAGGGGTTTAGAAAAAAAAGGATTGAATCTGAAGTGCGATCAAAATGTATTTACTTTTTCATATCAAGCGTCTGTGCCTACCATTCGTGTAATTGATAGTGTAGCAGCTTCCATTACATCACAAAATTCGATGGTTAGAGTTGAAACAGAAAACACTAAGTTTCCAACAGCTAAAGAAACTGCATCATTAGCACAGCCGAGAACAATAGACGAAATACTACAATAAACTTATATTAACCTCATAACAAGACTTATCTGGAAGACCATCCGTATTATCTACGACGTCAGTTAAATAACATAATCACTGTGGAGAACATGAAATAGACGCTTCGATCTCGTAAGAATATAAATGAATAGGAGCGGGGGAAAATTAAATAACACGTAACTGTTTGCTAACTCTAGGCTCTGAATGCTCCTTAACATTGCAGAGTCATACCCAATTAAATTGTGTACGCCAAAGAACAGTTTTGTGTTAACTACAAAAAAATTGCAACGAAGATATCCAACAAAATTTTTTAAGCAAAATATTCAGTCCGTAGAACTTTAAGTAATCGAATGAATCGACTGAAAACTTTACAAATCTGTGAATAAAATAATTGAAATGTTATTATTAATTATATTATAACAACATCTAGATTTTACAAACAGTTTATTACCGTAATGTGAACGAGCAATGCTCTATCTAACGAACAATTGACAAACAAACATGTACACTCGCACAAAACTTCTACTGATTAAAGTAAATATAGCTATGACGCTAATTTTATGCCTGGTTACACACATTATAGTTAAGATTGCCACCACGAATGACAACTATAATCTGGCAAAATTTCAGCATGTTACGTGACACTAGTTTATAAAACAAGGTGATGGGTTCGAGGGAACCTAGCCTTACTTTGTAATACACTTTCCATACGAAACTTTCATTGAAAATATAAATCTACTGATAAACTAAAATGTATATACACTTCGGACAAATTTGCATAAGTAATGCCAACAGCGTGAGATTAAAGTGGGTTCCGCCGCTCCTCATATTTTATAAAATATACAATAAGTTACATAATTCGTGGTTCGTTCGTAAGCTGCAGCCACACACATCCCCCAGCCTCCCATCTTGGTAATCAAGACGACGAATGCTATCTCTCCCTTGATATACCAGCTGACTGGTAAGCCAGGAACTCGCTACAAGCAGCTCTGTTAAGTGACCTGTGGAAGCGTGCCACAAGAAATGTTTAGAAACTTTAACAGTATGCCACAAGAAGTGCCTTGGTATAAGTCCTGCTACTTGGAACCATTGGATGAAGCTCAAATAATCGTCGTCACGTTGATAGCGCTGAATCAATGTGAGGTCCAGCTGCTCTATAAACACGACATGCGGCGGCCATGCGAGTAGTGATTGTTTGGACTAGAGCTAGTTCATGGAAGATAGTGGCGATACGACGGTAGAGAGGATAATATGCATGTGTGCAATGACAGAAAGACGTGTGTCAACCACAAAAATTGCATTTAAATGTGAATGTTTTTACAGTTAAATATGATTCAGTGCTATAAAAAAGTCAATTTTTACTCTGTAATAATAAACACGACAAATTAAAAAAACATAACCTGCATTCCGGATGTATAAATATATAGGCGATTTCCGAAAAAGACACGAAGAAGCACGATTAAAAGTTCCAGCATAAATCTGCTTTACACAGTACGGAGCCCAAACAGGCAGATAAAATATTTGTTTCAAGATTGTGTCTTGCTATTAACAAAACTAAAGCAAGTATATTACACCTGTATACAAAGTATGTAGGGCAATAACGTTACAAGTAAAATGACCAGAGATGTTACTGACTGCTGCAGTAAAATATGTTGTAAATACTTTCCTGACGTCGCAAAAAAGACATAAGTTGCAGTAGATTTTGGAGTGGACAGTCGAAAGAATCACAAATACAGAAACAAAGCGACACCGTACAATTGTCAAATGAAAAGTATAAAGAGGACACCTGTGCAGTATGTTATATAGAAACGTGGTAGCAACGTATCCGTTTGCTGTGAATTTGCTGTCACTGTAATGTGCGTATGTGTCCATCAAGATGATTAGGTCATTAAAACGATGCAGCAAATGGCACATTTGAAAAAAAATAGAGATGCACGTTAATCGTTGCAAAACATCATGTAACCCCTGTGATAGAACTAATTATGACTTACTTTAAAAGTATCGCTTACAGTAAAAGTTTATTGTGCTTAGTGTAAAAGTCACATAATTGTTAATTTTTAACCAGATTTAACAGTCAACGAACTGTATGAAGATTTACCATATTTAGATACTCAAACTATTTCCTCCATTTCTGACCTCCACACACCTCCATAATTTTCACTTGGTAAAGGTTATTTTAATGCCTAATCTTCCTTTCCAGCTTTCTTCTGATCTACATCATAACTTCCCTATTCATGCCATCCATTCGTTTCTCCAAATCGCAAGAATCTACTTACACATTCTTCTTAGTCTCTGGATAACCGTCTTAAATCCGATGGGTAACCTCCTTCCCTCCTCTTTCCCGACACGAATTCTCTTCCGCGGTGTAAATGTAAGAATCTTTCAATCAATTATCTTTACAATTTCATTCCACAAGACTTAAAAAAATATACACGATAACAACAAACGGTTTTCAACATGTGGCAAGGTAACTCATAAAGTATTTTATTTTCCTTACTGATACACGTCAGTGTGTGCATTCCTAGTAGACTAATAATGTCCAGTTTGTAATTAATTTCTCTCCATGTATGCTCCAGAATCTCCTTAGTGACATGTATAATTGAACTACAAATGAGTGTCAAGTCCTGTAAGTTTGTTACTTTGGTTCGATGCACCTGATCCTTTGCAAAACCCCATAGGAAGAAGTTAAGTGGGGTAATGTCAGGTGATCGCGGTGGTCATCGAATCGTACCATCTCGACAAATCCAACTGTTCGGAAATATTTCATCAAGAAATTGACGGACAATGAGCGACCAGTGAGGTGGTGTCCCATCCTGCTGGTAAATGACGTCAGGTTGCAGGTGGTCCAGATGTGGCACAGCAAACTCTTGCAACACGGCAAGTAAATAACAATTGTAACTGTAGACTCAATGAAAAAGAATGGGTGTTCCTGTAGACTATGTACCACCAAGTCCGAGTTATACACCTGCTATGACTGAATGTAAATCTGAACATGAGCCAATTCGGATTGAGTCTAGTCGAAGTAAGAAGAAAGTGTTGCGAGCTTTTGTAAGTTCTGCATCCTCTACCACAACAGCGGAAATGACATATGAGTGAGGAGTTCGAATGATGAAGGATGGATATACTTGTGTACCTAAAGGTGTATGTTTTATTTTCTCTTTAATTTTTTTACTATTTGCATGAATATTTTGTTTTGCCATTTCGTAAGTTTCTGTGGATGTGCGTACAGAATACCCCTGATAGAGATTCTAACACCAATTTATTAGTGGAAGACCGGAAGAACTTGGCAAGTTGGGGTGCGACTGATAATATGAGTGTGTTGAGTGCTTTGTTGCAGATTGAATATTGTATCCACGTTGATGATGGTAAGGTAGTGGTACCTATGGTTTTGTATTCACGGTTCAAATCTACAGATGTGATTCACCTGCATTGGACTGTGCATGGGAGTGCTGGACATGTTAAACCATACGATGATGGTAAGAGGTACGACGAGAAGTTATTGGACATGTTAGATCGATCCATCCAGCGACCGAAAGAAGCGAAACCACATACAGTGATGGTTGATGTTTGTGCAAAGACTGGACAGTTGGAATGGGATTATCATGGAAGGGATGGTTCAGCCATGATTGTTGATCGTGACAGTAAGTCTGTGTGGTATAAATAGTGGTCAGATGAGCAGATGGAGCAGAGGAAGCAGTTTGGTGTGCCTGAGTTGTGTGAGAGGTTCGTGATTGCACTACCGTCGGTGTCTGATGCGCCGTTGAAAGTTTTACAGCAGTTTGAGGTTGTTGATATGTGTTTAGATAGGCGAGAGTTTATGTTTTTTAGTAAAGTTTTATTGGTTTGCCAAAATCGAGGTGAGGGAGCTGTTTAAAAATTTACTTTGGAAAATCGATTTGTGCGTGCCTACTTAAGAGACCGTGACTGATGCTACTTATGTGAGTAATAGTATGCATTGTATGACAGCTGGAAGTAGTTGTAAATTATGGTCAATTTTTTTAAAAAAATTCATGTGAAGCTTATGGAGGCAGACGCAAGTTGTTTAGTGAAGTGGTTGGAAAGAAATCTGTGGTCTCACACATTGAAACTGTGAGTTTGATTGATGATTAAAAGAGTGTTTTGATATTGGTGTTGTAACGAAAAAAGAGACTTGTGTGAGTTTGGTCCCGACAGTTCGTGACAAGCTTCGAAAGAAAATTGGTTCAGATGATTAATTGGGTGTTACTCGTGAGTAGAATCCTTGTGAAAATGTGATTGAGACTAGGGAGGTTTTGGTAAGTGTGGTATGGTAAAAGTTAATGTTATCGGTAAAGATGATGATCAAATTTCGGATCTTGTTGCTGTGAATGTGATGATTAAGCATGTTGAGGTTGTTAAGGAGAAGGCTGGATCTAAATATGTGCGTACTGTTGGTACTATGGACGAGTCTGTCTTTATAGATAAGACAAATTTATGGTCAGCCGATTTGCGACGTAGGTCCATCAAAAATGTTGGGAGTCAAGTTTTGTGGTCTGAGGAGGACAAGAAAACAATGTCTGATGATGGAAGTGATGTTCAGAGTGACAGTACCTGCTGTGAGACTACAACAACTGAAAGTAAAGACTTACCTACCGCATTTGAGTGTGTTGCTTCGCCGTCCATGTCACCTCCGGATAGTTATGTGTGTGATTCTGTTATATCTTCATGTAGTGATTTGTTTGTAACATCAGTTATTTTGAAGAGTAAGTTGGCTGCAGTGTTCAAGAAGTAAAAGACTGAGGACAAGTTGTCACTGCATGGAAATAAGCAGAGTGCCGTTACATTTCTTTACAATCAAACAAAATCAATGAAATACATCAATTCCTTGAGCACTGAGGTTTAAGGCAAATACTCGTACAACAAAATGTATCAGTCAATTTTTGAAAGTATAACGCAGGTGCGTGCATAGATGAGATCAAATGTATAACATACCTGGAGTCTTCACGAAGGCTTTCCGCACCGTGTGTATCTGCGACACAACCTGCTTCGAGCAGAACAATGTAATATTCAGGAGTAGGTATCGGGACGCAGAAGTCAAATGCCCCGGCAAACCGGGGACTCAGAGTAGCACATTTTCCTAGAAACTTGCTTGTTAATCTTATTGAAAAGCACAGCGTCCACAATCTCACGCTCTAAAGCCAAACGTAAACTCATGCACCACAGTATCAAAAGCTTTCTGCCCACACACAATTTCACGTCACTTCGCAAGTTCGCAACGGTCTGTCCTGAAAGGGGTAACCTCCCCTATACCGTCGGCTTGTCAACAACATGACCTAAAGTTAAACGAATTACGCCACTCCATTTTTTTCTATTCTTTACACTAGTCTACTCGCGAAGTGCATGCAGCATCAATATACTCGCAATGTAGACTGTGCCTTTATTCCTAAATATCGTGACCCCAGAAAAGCTCAACATGCTCTTTCACGTGCAATACACAGCGTAAAATGCCCACCTCGGCCCGGTATAACTATGCCAGGATAACATCGTACCTGCTCAGAAACAACCGGCGCCGATCAACAGCTGACCGTGCGGACACAACACACGACTGCACCCAAGGTCACGCTACTGCCAGACTCGCCCGCCGACACTCCTCGAGCAACAACTCACGCCACAGCCAAACTGAGCGCGCAAAAACCCGCGCCGCCCACAAGAAAAACAGCACCTGCATTTTACCATGCCGGAATTCTGGTACACCCAAAACATCACGTTGAGGCAACTTAATGCCCTAAGTGGTTATCACACAAGTGGTCACCACACCTGGCAAAGATAAAATGGTAATATCCTACGAAAACAAAGACTTTAGTCAGTCTGATTTCGAGACTTTAAATACTGAAACCTACCTATATAATTTTGTCATTGATGCTTGTGTTACACTAATACTACACACGACAAATACGAAGGAGACAGTGTATCTTCAGAGCTATTTGTTTGCTGTCACAGCAGGGGACAAAATAAGCTTGGAAGATGACTGTGAACTCAAAATTATTTTGTCGGGTAGGAAATTGTTTTCATTGCAGTAAATATAAGTAATGACCATTGGTCTCTAATTGTTGAAAATTTCAGAAGAAAAGAATTTATGTACCTCGACTAGCCTCCGTATTCCAAAAATAATAATCGGACCAAAAATTTATTTCGTTAATTTATGACTATAATGTCATTGTGTAACAGAATGACGTACGATTTTATATCTTTAGATAAGTGGCACATTATTGATCCCCGAGTCACCCATTTAAACATGACTCATAAAACCAGGGGCATCATTCCAGGTTTCTCTTGGGGAGGGCAAGATTTTTTTTCGACGACATTGACCTTGTTGCATCTTTTTATAAGAATGTATAAATTAGAAAATGTAATACTAAAACTCCAGTTTTATGTGCTTCAGTTAGAATTATTGAAATCATAATACAAAAAATATATTTTATACACTTAAAAGTTTAAATCCATGGAGAGAGGCATTTGCTCCATCCCCCCCTGAACCCCTAAATAAAACCCCTGCATATGACTGTGGAGTTTTGTTCTATATTTTACTGAACGTATATTATGTGGTTTGTCTTTGGAAAAAGATTTTAACTGTGATGCCTACAAAGAACAGCTGCGAATGAGAATACTGAACGCTTCGAATGGACGTGAAAAAATAATTATGGGAAGTGACGTTAGTGCAGATTATGATCATAGGTTGGCAATGGCAAATTGCACAAAGTAAAAATTCATCCTGCAAAAGTTAAACATTATGAACAATATCAACATGAAATTATGATGTCCTTAGTGATTCGAATATCCAATGTGTCAAGAAAAAATTTCATTATTTGAAAAAGAACTAATATTCATTTAAATGTTTATGCGTATGAGAAGACTGCTTCAGCTGGCGCTGATGATATATTTTAAACATTAAAAATCACAGAAAATAAAACTGATAAACATATTTATATTTTATATATAAAAATGAAAATAATGATCACTTGTTGAATAAAAGATTTTTTAAGACTTTTTGTACCACAACTTGCAGGAAAAAATTTCTTTGCGATTTACGTTTACAATATTTTTCTACTGTAGATTTATTAAATATTCACGAAGAAGACTGTAAGTATCATAAAGGGGTTCGAGTACTGTCGCCACCAAACGATGTGAGGGTTGGCCTCCCTAGTCTCAGTTTTCCCCCACTCTGAGCTCCAGCCACCCTGTTCTAGCTTGCTGAGTCACCATTCCCGTCAACAGATCAACAGCTGAATTGTTTACTACGCATCCTGAAAACATTTAGACACTCGTTCCAACAAAAAAAAAACTGAAGTTTTGTACACATTCAATCTGATTTAGATAACATCCCGAAGTCACACCTCTTGTCCAGTCACCCCTATACTTACAGTACATACAGACACGCACAAAGCCACAAGCAACATACAGCAGTAACAAGCTAGTATCTTATAGTTAGGGTACTTAACCATCAGTGTAATAAACCTAGTAAGCACATTTAACAAGCCTATGGCGTGTACTAATGAAGTGTTTTCTTATTTTCAAGGTGGAAAGAATGTCCTGGGATTGTTAGTGTCGGGCACCTCAACAAGTCAGAATCTGACGACTGCAGAAGAAGTGGAGATCTATGGATTACTAGGTTCTGTTAATGACAGGGACGTCCGACATTGAGGGAAGATTATTAAATCTATACATTAGGAGTAATTTTTAGTATCTTAATCAACAGTGCTGTGCCAAGCTAGGAAGATGAAGATATTAATTGGTAGTATTAATAGCGCATACTGATAGTTCTCATAATTCCTTTTATAAAATGTTGGAGATGAACGCCGAAATATTTTTAAGATGGGCAGATTTTTCTTAAATATCTGGAAACGTAAATACAATTTACTTAAAAAAACAGATTTTTTTTTATATAGCAACTGGTGCTTTCCTGAATATGACTGGCACTTAAATAAATAACCTAAAATAAGACAAACACAGGTTCAATTCCTGAAGGAATATTTTATTTTTAGAAGAGAAATATGCCTAATTCGTGTCATTTAATAAAGATCCATTTAAGAGCGATATTGAATATTCTGCTGAAGTAAGAGTGTCACGTAGCTCTCCTCACAATCTCGTCTATCCCGGAGCTGCCACACATACATCGTCGTATAAAACAGCTGAAGAGACTCAATGATTACATCATAGATCTGGAAGGTACGCTGCATTGATTGAACTTCGTTCCAATAATAAAAACGTATCAAAACAGATTCATCATGAAAACGCAAGTCTGTGCACACTAACAGAGATTGTCACGTTATACGCTTTTCAAAATTGCATATTACCTTATAGAAACATGATTGCAAACCTTACATCAAACAATATTAACGTACATTATTCAAGTTGATGGACTTGTTCCCGAAGCCATAACACAAGGTCTAGTTTTGCCATTATTTTAAAACTGGCTCACATTTGCTTTTATTTACAGGATCTTTACCAATCAAAGAGATTTATATATAGTCACATTTCATGGCTTGAATTGGATGGATAAAGATGGAATACTTTGAGAGGTAAGATCCAGTATTTTTCTGTTCTCTTTATGTGTCATTCATAACACTTATTGCCAGTTTATCATATTATACCGTACACCATAGTATTATTTCAAAATTTCTAAATTTTTAAGCCATAATCGTTTTGGGAAAGTGAAATTGAGCAAGAATCGTGCATATTTATTGTTGAAAAAATATATTCTGTAAGTGCTGTGTAGTTTCAAAACAAATAGTGAATTGGAATTTATACAACCCATTGTTCACACCGCACAAACCAACAATCACCCATCAGTATTATTTAAACTGTGCATTGGAGTAATACATATTTAGGAAATAGTAAATTTATTTTGTATTGTTTCTGTGAATTGTGATCAGGGTGCAAATAATTAATATTGTATTTATGGGTGTTAGTGCTTACTTCAAATTTGATCAATTGTATACATACTGTCCATAAAGAAACATGCAAGGCGATACAGCAGATTTTTATTAAATGGCCAGTCAACCTTCTTGTACGATATTGATTAGCTCACAGCATCAAAGTAAGCGGAGTGTAGAGATGTGACTCTCAGCAAAAAATGCAACGCTTTGAGAATTTGTGAGGGTGACATGAGGGATGAAGCTACAGTAGAATGCAGTGACTGTGGGTGCAAAAAACTCTGAAAATTAAAATTATTTACGTTGTCAACGAATATTAAATGGTACTATTGATATATACGTATGAAGCACGAAATATAGTGTTACTATACTAATCCTGGGCCTCATAATTGGCAAATAAATATGTATAAATTTTTTTTCTGGTATTAGAATATAGCTGGGTTAGATAATCGTTTCCAATATAATTATTATTACAAACGATTGCTTTATATTCTTCTTGCATACGAAAATTAAAACTAATACGAAAATTAAAACTATTTGTTAACAATTTAATAATTTATTCTAAGTTAAAATGCCTTCAAAGTCTTGTATTATGCCTAAATTCCAGCAGTACCAGAGCAGGCCGCACCGCAGCAGAACGTAGCACGGGATAACGCAGCAGCAACCTCCATTACTCATGATGTCGTGGCCAAGGACGGGATACAAGTATTACGGTACTTGTTCGAGGAGGAAGGGCTGATGACAACCGCTGAGGGAGTAATCATGTCGAAGGCCAAATACACCATCGTGACGGACACTACCTCAGGCCCCATGCCCAACAGCTATCATCAGATATATACTGTTCGATGTCCCCCAAGACGACATATTGGACCGGAGAGTACCCCAATCATTCGCATCCGTATCGCAACACGTTCGTCTGTTGACAAGACGTTAGTATTAATAATTTTTGTTTCGTGTAACATAAAAATTGGAGAATTTCTATATTTCAAAGTATTTTCACTAATTTACAGGCATTCTCGCTCTTCACGGACACGAGGACAGTCAAATAGACAGAAACGCGTCTATCAGGAAAGTTTTCCAGTCCATCACCGGCAGGGGCGATATGTACACAGCGGCATACAAGTCGCGTTTGCGTAAGCCAGGAGATGTCGCTCAGCCTGGTGGACGTGATGACGAGACATCAAGTGACGACGACGACAACTTCCCACACTTTTCGGGAATGTCCTCAATATAAAGCATTTTTAAATTTCTATCAAATTCTCTTCGTTCTTGTCACACAGCTCCGTACACACGGCGCAGTAATTTACTATTCTACTTTGTAAGTTACAATCATATATGTATTTAACAATAACCATTTCTACACATTTCGGAGTTAAACATGTCATTAAAATTATCTACACACAGCACAGTCATTTACTTTACTGCGCTCTATGTTACAATCATATATGTCTTAAACAATTTCCGTTTATACACATTTCGTAGTTACACAATGCACGAACGTAATGTACCTACAAATAAGTACACCGTACATACCTATTGAAAGCATACTTTTCTATTTATTACATTGTAAGTATTTGCTTTACTTATATACACAAGTCAACGCAATCTATATGAACTGCATCCAAAATTCCAATTTATGTTAAACGTACCGCAATTAAAGTACAACATTTATTAACAATATAATTAATTATATACACTTTTCGAACACACACACACATATATATATATATATATATATATATATATATATATATATATATATATATATATATATATATATATATATACACACAATGCTATTATACAAATTGTATCGTAGGTACTGAACTGTGTGACAAAATATACTAACGTGAATGAGGTAAATTGTATATTTCTTTAATTTCAAGTTAAACAACTATTTTTTTTTTTTTGCTTTAATTCTATCGTTATACGCTGTACATGTGAATTTTAACGCGATTTATTGTCACATTATGTTTCGTACGATAAATATGTTAATTCTCTCGTGCACACTACCATACAATCTGATAACAATACTTACCACAAATTCAATATTCTCATTACGTTTTCATTGTGTTATATACAATTCCTAATTTTTTTTTAGTTTTAACTTTGGTATGCATATCTTTTATTTAAAGTTTATACAATATTACTTCCTTTCTATAGTACTTACTGCATATCCTAAGTACTGTAAGATCCTTATCATGTGCCAACATCCAGCCTTACTTACGATCCGCAGGCTACCAACAAACATACTGCGAATGATATGAGTATTGAGGGGTACTACATCCAGTCAGGCACCTCCAAATCAGAAGTCACTGTTAATGACGTAATATTTGTGCAGGAAATTATCATGCAGTAACAATTTTATTTTTAATTCTGTTATTCGAACACTGCGACACGCAATGATTTTTCAACATTATTGACAGGTCGCAGTTTTCTCGTATTATACCTATGTTAATTATCTCGTCGCCTCTTCCATAACATACGGTTACAAAACTAACCACTAATTCAATATTTTCATTACGTTTCCATTCTATTATGTACAACTGCACATGTTATTTTTACGAACTTTGGTATCCATCTCTTTTTTTTTTTTCAAAAGTCCATGGGGAGGAGGATGTAATAATGTGGCCAAGTCCCCCATACCGCTTCTACAATAACATTTCCGACATGCATGACTGAAGTTGAGATAAGTATTGATATCATGACTTTCTGTTGATCTCAGCGTCAGCCAGCATCACGAAGTATCCATTACACTTAGCAGCGTGTGAACAAACCTCACAGTACTTTCACAGCGACGTAATACATAAGCACTGATACCTTTAAAAATCCAAGAAATTAATAAACCAGTGTTAAACTAACAGTGAACGAAGACAGAAATTATAACTTGGATCGAAAATGGGCCAATAGAAAAACCACTTCTGAAGTGCATTTAGACAAAGCGTTTATGACTGTGATACTGTATTAAAAAGGAAAAATTCTATAGTAACGATCGACTGAACTTATCACCCAAACAAAATTAAAATAGAATAAAATATTTTAGTGTCGACGCAACGAATACCACAATCTTAAAACTCTAGTGCTGGTTGAATAGAAGCTACAGGCTTTAATACACATTTTTTAACAACAGTGTATCATAATAAATAATTATAGAACACGATATTCCAAGTATATTCCAATGTACAAAATGTAGTCAAGAACGTAGAGGAAATACAAACACAGGGCAACAAAATTAGGTATATTATGAGTGCACACATGCACAGTAGAGGATAGCGTCGTACCATGTGAATCATAACATTTTCACAGACTGTACAGACATGTACAGACGTGGTCTGTTCCTTTTGACGCCATTAACATTAAATATCAGATATCCGCGTTCTTAAACTTGAAATAGAGTATATAAATACAAGCACATTGTAACGAGACAGCGTTCAACCAGTGTAGACTACTTCCAGCCTGTACCGCCGCTTACATTTATATATGCGGGACTGTAATCATTCCTACCTCACTAGTATGGGAGGCGAGTTCTGGCATCATCGAAGGTTGACCTAACGCCTGGAAGTTATGTAGGCTGCTTGTATCATACCAGAACTGTGAGAATAACCTCCGTGACACTTATGTGACAATCTACACCAAGACGACGAGGAATGCGTCGAATGTGATGAAGGCTACAACCTTACAAGGTTGAAGTGTGACTGGATCAAATATGTTCGCTGTCGCCGTAGGAAAAGCTATATAAAAAGATGAAGGACTGGTTGATAGTTATTTATTGTAGGTTCATTGTAAAACAAAATATCCTTTTTTTTAGTTTAATTTGTGACCGTAGCTTTTTATTCTTACTTATACTATAAAACAGCAATTTCTGTAACATAAAATAATTTTTCACTCGAAAATTTTTTGCTTTACTAGTGTAGCATAGCATCAATCTTTAAACGTCATTGGTGTCTGCGGATACCCTACAAATTAAAGTAATTATATATTAAAATGATTTCACATTTCATTATTTAACATTTATCAATCTTAGCTAACAATAAATTAATTTTATCTACTACTTTTTAAGCATGCAGGTGCATTGCAGACACGTCACTTCTGTGACAGACACTCAATGGGTATACTTGGAATTTACTCGACTTAAGATAGACGACAAATGTGAAAAATGCACAAGCACTAAGCGAGCACGGATACAAAGAGACACTGCGTACGGGCATTTTTAACGGTTCTCCACAGTATATAAACAGAGCCATTTTTCCCGAGCACGATTCTTTAACTCTTATTTTAACTAGTTAAGTAAAAAAGAAAAATATCGCCAAGCCCAACCATTAAAACACTATGCCTGCTAACGATGCGAAATCTAATGTCAGCTGCTAACACATGATTGACGGCCGAAAAGTAATCTCGTAAACGTATATCTTTTAACCGAATGAATTATCATCTAATTAGTTACTCGCACGGAATATACAAGTAGAGCTTGTATTATTGTCTCAGTTAGTTAATCTTGATCACTTTATAAACGGTGTACATTAAGTGACAAACTCTAAAAATAAAACGGAACCGTAATAAAGCAGTCGCAAAAATCCTAAATGAACATGTTAACAAGATAAATACAAATATGTTATATTTTACTTTATATACTTAATTTAGATGCCCTAAAATGTAATTAAGAACATATCTCTGTCCAACCACCTGTACTTGTATAAATTAATAAACTGCAGAATTAAATTTACATATGTAGTTAAAATGTGATACTTATTTTATATAAACAATTTTAGTCCCCATATACCCTAGTAATAATACGGAAAATCATATTGTGATTTTAAGTTCACTGATTAACATGCAATTTTATCAGGTGTATGGGGAAATATGACTTAACTATAATTTGATTGATTTTGGGGATAATGTATTGGCAGTGAGTGGGAGCTTAAGGTGCCTCCCCAAAATGTTATAAAGCATTTATTTTAAACAGTTTTACACAAGAGATAAAGTGGTTGGGTGGCTGTATTCAGAGGAAGGCACTTTTACTGAAACTAGTTAGTGGATTATGCTTTTGAGTGAGGGATACGATTTATTGGAATACATTATCTAAATATGGTGGCTTTGCATAGTTTAGATTACAGAATACTTACTACATACTTCTACTACATAATTAGATGGGAGAGGAACGGAGGTTTAGGTATTTAAGTTAATATTATAGTATATGTTGAGTGACCCTTTAACAGCTTAGATCTCACCATTAATATGATGTCGGCAACTGAAGATTGTTTCGGCTAGCTACAGACGGCAGCACGTCATGGGTTTCGACCCAGAACCATCCTGGCGAGATGGTTACAGCTGGAAGCTAGAAGAAGACATACTACTATAATTCCCCCAATGCATTACATTATATTGCTACACCTCAGTGCATATGGAGAGAATCGCTGAGACCCTTGTCTTGTGTAACTACTCACCTGATTGTACTGTCGTCTTTCTTAGCCCGTCCTCCAGGCGAGGTTATTGGTATTTATAACAATGTCCCCACTGAGGCACCTAGTAGTGTCCTTCGTAGCGGATCTCGAGTAATGTTGACCTGGAGAAGGGGTTCTGGAGCCCTGGAAGGTGGACACCTAGACAGGTGAAAACTCAGATGCATGATATTTCGCAAGTACTCAGGGGATCTGTGTGACGCCGCAGTCTTGTGCCGAGCTGATCGCTAGTTGGACTCTTGAGTGGTAGTGGTCACACTCCTGCTTGGGAAAAGGCTTCCAGTATATGTCCTTGGACCGATGGTTTGGTCTGCCTAGTGATCTCACACAATAAAAAGAGTTCATGAAGCGGTTTCGTAGAGGATGGATGGATCTCGCCCTCAGCAAGGTAGTCCTCTGTGATTCAACTCACAGGGTGCATGGTGATGCGTGGTGAGATTAGATTTTATTACTTTCTACCGCGATAGGAAGGAGCTTATTACCATCTGTCGGCTGAAATCAACTGCTTGGATTCGTGTAATGGTGAACTCTGTCACACCCTGTCTGGGATACACCAGGTGGTAGCACACCTGTATGTAATAATAAATAACTTATCTACCCCTGTTACAATCGTGTAGGGAGGGGCGGTTACTAGGAACTGTGCGGGACCAAGGATCCCCAAAACATGCCCCCAATGTTGGCGACAACTTCGCCGCAGCCACGGGGTTTCTAACTTCGCCACCATCTCCACTGCCAACTTCGCTGTCGACCAGGTCGATCACGATATCCCCCCCCCCTCTAGTGATAAACTCCGGGTGACATCGGTGAATTATTCATCAGTGACACCGGTGAATATATCGTAGTGGGTGATGGAAGAGGCGACAGATGCCATGTATCGTGGTGCGAGCGTAGGATTGCGATGGGGGAGGGGTTGTGACCACATCAGGAAGCTTGGTGGTTGGCGGGTATGTCACCACCTCACAGCATCCAGACAACATCGTCTACAATGATGTCATCGGCACCAGCAGCGGTGTTACAGCCGACCTACGCGATGCTGCCAACAACCCCGACATCACCAGCAAGAAGGTGAGGAGGCGGCTGAAGTTCTCGCTGCCGAGGAGAATGTCAGTAGTGTCAACTCTTGTGGTGGACCTTACGAGGAGTCCACTAACACCACTAACACCAGCACCACCTGCTGCACCATTAACTCCAAGGAGATGTGCGACTGGTCTGCAGTTAAGAAATAAGACACGATTAGAAACAACTATTTAAAGAGAATTGAATGAAACAAATAATAAAATTAAAAAAAAGGAAATTATATATATATTGTAAATATCTACGTTTTTGTGTGTGCAAATATTTATGTATGTTTTGCGTTATTACTGTATAAATATATGGATGAATAAAGCAACTCGATTCTTATTTCGTGAGTACCTCTTATTTCCCTTTTCCGTTAAATAATATTTGAAAATTACTATATTTTTATATTTTTTTAAGATTAGGAAATTAAATGTATTTAATACAAAAAGAAAAAATATATATATACATAATGTAACCAAACCCACATGATCAATGGGGAGGGGGAAAGCGCTAGACGAGGACAGGTTTGAAACACTTCTGCGCACTATGTCACACTGCATTTACTCTGGGCAAACCAGCATGGCAAACTAGGTATGTTTCGTGGGAGGAATAAAAGCGTTTTCAAATATCAACTGGTATCTCTGATGTTAACTTAAGTGGAAATACAATAATTGTTATAAAAAGAGTAAACATCTGCAAACTTGTATACCGATAGGCAGGGGCTGGCACGAACAAGCTCTTATGTAAGTGTAAATTCTGGAGAACATCTCAATTTACAGACGCTTCTTTATTAAAGGAACTCTTGTAAACATGTGTCGTCAATGTATCTACTTTAAGTTGTGCCACTCCTAAAATAATTTGAGAAATTTGTAGCAACTTCTTTCAAGAAAATACATAACACTGGACCAACAATCATACTCTAATCACAATGAACATTGAAGAAAATACAAACAGCACAACATTATGACAGAAACTAGAACAATAGCGTCAGCTCTTTCCAGCGAGAAAAACCTACGTATCTGCGACGGATGGACTGTTTGACTAAAATTAGATTGGACACTTAAAAAAAATATGCACCCAAAAAAAAAAAAAAAGGGATCAGACTTAATACCATACTTTCTCTAGTCTAGGCGAAATTCTAATGAAATTGGAAGTAATACTTAGTGATCACCAAAAATAAATTTTAAATAACAAAGTCAAACGTTCTTTAATACATTTTTTACAAAATATATATAGATCCTACTTCGTGTACTTTTTACTTCAAAAATTTAAATTATTACAAACAAAGGGCGCAAAAGTACTGTCACTTCATCAGGAACACTTATGTTTTAAATAGGTACCTAGAATTAAATGAAAGAAACTTATTGTGGTGAATTTACAAAAATATATTAGGTTCTCATTCCAAAATTTTCTTACAAATGACACATCTTTCTGCAATGAAAAAGTAAATTTTCTTTTGCATTTTAGTGATAATTCGTCTATAAAAAGTCATTATTTTCAAGGAGATGACCTTTAAAATAGATTTAAGTGTTTACTTAATTAAAATTTTTTAACACTGCAAATTTACTTTAAACAAATTGGATAGAATTGTAATAAATACAAACGCCACTGTTTTAACATACAACTAGACAACAGAGTTAAGATTAATATATTAGTTACTCTCATTAGGTAGCATCCTAAGTGACAACATTACAAATCTACGTCCGTCACTAAAATATACATTCAGTTTTGTGCAACCAACAAGACTAGTGGCAGTATTGTAATAAATTACTTTACGTCCGACACCAAACAAGTATTGAGTCTCTTTGCGTTCGACGCAAAGTTGTTGTTAATGACATTCCAAAGTCAAAAGTGATACTACTTTTCACATATATATTCATATACATGTTGGTTTATATATTGGTATGTGTATGAAAGCCGTAACTACGAATTATATTGCTTCCACTGCTTTAGTACAGATATTATTTATAGTGTAGTTAATTTTGTGAAAATAAATCTCAGTGATGGAGTTTTAATAAATGTGTCATTTAATAGGTGGCTTGTGCCGAAAGTTATTACGCTGAGACTGTAGTGTATGCAAGACACAGAACCACATGTTCTGGAAGTAAATTTTGTGAAAAAACTTAAGAGTGTGGTCATAAGTAGGGTGCAATTCTTTCTTAGGGGCTGGTAATACATGAGTAAATACGGTACTTATGTCTAAACAAGAAACGACTCCGTTCAAGTAATTCTAGAAATGAAATATTCTATAGCCTTCAAACGTCCTTAACTCAAAAAACTTTGTAATAACGTCAGAAAATTTACAGCTGCAGTAGATATTTTGATTCCCTTTGTCTTGCTCCCTTCGTCCCTGATTTGTAAGACAAGTCTGTTAGGTAAATAGATAATGCGAGGTGAGTGCGCAGAACAGTTGACACTTCAGCGACCTTACTTCTCGGAATACAGTCTGAGCACATCCACAGTTTAATAAGCACAAGAAAATATCGCTCCTTTAACCAGCCCGACAAAACAGATGCAGGATTATAGAGGAGAAGGTCGGTTATCACAACACTAAACAGGGATACAATATCTCATTTTCTTGATTCGTAATTTGATGGTTTTTGTGCAAAGTCCATTTAATTTAAATTTATTTAACAATCAGATTAATTATTACAATATTAATGTATACACATATACTTTTAATTTTCTATATATTTACACATTTACGACCAGACTATTTGTAACAATATTAATTAATACATATTTAGTTTACATTTTCTATATATTTAAATTGTTACAAGTAGATAATTAAGATTGTTTTTTTTTTTTCAACTTCAGTTGGAAAGGCTGTGTAGTGGCACATGCGCAAGGTAAATGTTATAATAAAGTTATATTATTTTTTATTATTACCATCTTTGCAAATAAGATAATTACATCAACGACTCATTAAGCAGGCAGTTGCACTGCAGTCACATTAATTTTTTTCAGACACTCAGTGAGAATACTAGACATTAATTTAAGGTAAGACAGACGATAAAATGTGCGAAAATAGAGCTAACAAGAATGGAACAACTAGTACTGTATGCGGACTTGTGAAAACTGCTCACCACAGTGTATAAGTTAAGCTACATTTTCATGGGCATTAATCTATTAGTCTTTATTTGGTATGTTTATTTATGTAAGTAAAAATAATATATCATACTCAAAAATACTACTTTCAAAAGATACAAAATCAGATGGCAAATGCTAAAACACGAGAGACAGTTGAAAAGCAACAATGCAGGAAATTAAGTACAATATATTTGAAAACGTAACTATACATGAAAATAAGTTAAAAGCTGTAATTGTTTTAATTTATGTAACAATTTTAACATAAAATATGACGTCGATGTAAATTTTGAGGTGAAGAGCAGCTTGGAAAAAGTTCACAGAAAATATGACAAAAATAAACCTCCTGGAAAGTGGACACGACGAAAATTAACATTGATTCGTGAAAACGTAGTAAATAACTTATTTTAAAAATTCAATCATAAACGAGATGACGTAACAAAAATTTAAGTCTTTATTAACATTAATAGCAAGTTTCTTATGCAAATATTTTGTTTACTAATAATAACACACCAAATGAAACAAATAAATTTTTTGTGCATTTTTTCCAACTAACCTATAAAGTCAATATTCCTTTTTTATATTCACTTTTGCCTTAAAGAAAGTTGACAGCAATACAAGATAAACGCTACGACAGCAAACGACAGCAGAATACACCAAAGAAAAACGCCAACTTTAACAATTAAGCAAAATAAATCTCATATTGGCGTATAGTGTGATGTAAATTAATAATAAATCAAAGTAAGAACAGATACACATACTGAAACCACGTGTGTGAATAATGATCACAGAACTGGAAGTGAACGAGGACAACAAACGAACACAGCGACTTGAATGGATGTTAACACAGACAACACAACAAACTGAAAAGAGAGGAAAAGTAAGAGGCTTCCTTGAACAACATATGTGACGTTACTGGAACTGAGACATGCTCGCCTCGTCTAGCACATGTACGGTATTAGCAAGTACAGCACACTGGCTGAGACTGAATGGTTCTGAGAAATGTGGAACACTTTATATTTGTGACTGGGAAGGAACGATATGTAATAGTAATACGACCTGACACTATCACCCTTAATTTCTTCTTCCAACTACATTTTAGTCCAGGAATGATACGTAAAAAAGTGGTCGATTTATGGACAGATTGCAATAAAATGATATATACATCAAAATTTACAGAAAAATTTGTCGAATAACATAATCAAATTCCACCAAAATCCACCTTCCGGTTTTTACTGTTTTCCTGCAGAAAAAATTAATAAGTTGAAAACGGTGAATCTCACGACAAAACTTGTAGAAACAAAAATTTAAGGAGCATAAAAATTACCATAACACATTCTTGTTTGACTAGTTATAATCATACACATAAATGAATGTGCAACTATTGGAGCGTTAGGGATTGTGTCGCAGGCAACATATTTACAGCAGCGAGAGTAAAAAGAAAGAGGAGCAACCATTATTGGAAATATCAGGCTCAAATATTCAGAATGCTATGTTTAGTTAAAACTGCACCATACACTGTAAACTTTTCAGTAGAAGAGTCCCAAGTTACATTTATCTCCAAGAAACACCAAGTATTGATCCGCGACGGACTTTAGAATCAAACATGTTGTATTGAACAAGTGCACTTACTGGAAGGTGTTACTTCTAATTAATAAAATATATTTTGTCCAGGTCCTAGTACACCATACAAAATGAAAGATGGATAATTCAACATGTATTCACTACAGTCAAACAATTTTACACCATACAACCTAAACTTAATTTCACTAACTAAACTGGTAGACTTAGAAAATGTGCAGAAAATTACAGAATTAATTTTGTTTTTCTAGATGACGCCATTGTTCGTTCATTACAAGATTCCCTATTTATAATTTCTGATATCTGTGTCTATTATACCGAGAATATATACTTTTTAAAAACGCAGTCAGTTATTTAATGTTTATGTTCTTTCGTTATTTTAATTTTATTTAACATTTTTACAATAGTATACACATTCTTGCAACATATTCGTGGAGAATATTTTTAATTAAATATATTCGGTTTAAATTTGATTCTTGTCAATATTTTTAAGCAAACTGAGAGCATCAAGAGAACCATAAGCTACAAACTGACGAAAACTAGTAACATTTCGCAACACGTTAGTGAACATTTCTGATTTTCAAAACACAGAACGTTTTAGGCTTGTTCAGTTTATATTGAATAATATAGTAATTATTTGCATAAGAACTAAACTATGTAAATATGCGACCTTTGAAATCACAACTAAATATCTTAACAACGATCTACAAGTGCAAATTCCAACAGTCAATTTAACAAGGAACTGTGCAAAGAGTCTCAGTGGCAACACTGTCACTACAAGCTGACTATATTGTACGAATTACAGCTCTGCACTATGTACATGTTTTCCAGTAGAGCAGCTTATAAATGTCTGGTGACGTAATATGAATGTGGTGACAATAACAAATAAATGTAACATTCTTCTAGCAGCGAATGTATGAAGACTGAAGCAGGTGCTACCAACGCACAATTCAATTGACAAAGCCTGACTTCACAAATATCTGTGTACGAAGTATTGCACCGAGAGGTGACACACACGGTTGATTACGTTAAGGCATTAGATATAAGAACAAATAAGTAATACAACTTACTTTACAGAATGTGGCACACTTCCCTACAAGAATACAGCATCTTTCCATCTCGGTAGTTCACATTATTTCTAATGACCACTTTAGTAGTTCATATCATTTCTACTGACCAACCGATCTTTATAACATATTATATGTCAGGCTGTTAAGATAATTTGGTCTAGGCACTGTCTTGTAACAATCTCGCTGTCACACACGCACCATTCACACTGCTAATGTTCAAGTTGTTTTTCATATATTTCCAGTTACGTTATTCACTGCTCAACTTGAGATTTAGTTTCTGTTGTGTCAGATGACACACATGAAAGTTCACATACGTAAGAGTGAGCTGGCCGACTTGAGAACATGCATGGTGTAATAAGTTCGGGGAAAACTGTACCAGGAAAGACAATACACCAGAAATTACATGTATGTGCAAACTTCTATTAATAAGGAATGTATTTATTGAAGCTCCCATGGCAATATTATCATGAAAAAAAATATATCGTATTTACTTGGTGACATACTTGTCACAGGCATGAAAAATCATATTCTATTGTTGTCACTAAATCAAACAGTGTTCCACAACGCAAACATGTAACATTATAGAATAAAATACATATCTGATAGCAATTTCAAGACAACATAAATATTTAAATCTTAGTGATAGCATTAAAGTATTTAGGTTCTCTCAAACCACATGTAATTTTTAATTAGCAATATAGTATAGGAGGGTGGCAGGTTAAGTTCCAGTTCTCTTGTAGATCAGTAGATGCATGTTCGTGTTTTTAACATGCTTCCATTTTTATTTATTTTTTGTTTATTTAATGTATTAATCTATAAGTTATATACATTTTATTAATTTGATATAAATTTACTTGAAACCGTTAAAAAAGTAGAGTGATAAAAGGAAGTAAATCAGTATGTAGCTCTGGTAAAGTGACATGAAGTGTGTATAGAGCAATGCCAGAATGAATTGGAGGGGGGTGGGGAAATAAGAGATTCCCGAGAAAACCCATCAACACATGGCATCATCCGGCACAATTCTCATTTGTTAATATTCGGGGAAAGACCGCGTCGTGGATCGAACCCAGATCGCCTTGATAGCAGGCGAATGGTCCGACCATTCGGCCACCGCGACGCCATGGATCACATGAGTTTCAGTTTCTGTCGCGCTTCCTGACACATACAATGGATCACATACGTAAGAGTGAATTTTCCGACTGGCGTAGAATCATGGTGTAATGACTTCTGAGACAATCGGTTCAGCAACATACGGGTAGGATTATATTAGGATTTTAGCACGGAATAGCATGCTATCAACAATACGTCGTGTATTGCGAACTGTAGCGCAGAAACGGCGAGTTTTTGGGCCCACACAACATTATTTATTCCCCTGTACGCTAGGATTTTTTCCTCAGAATATTGGCATGTAATTTTGCATCATAATTGATGGGGGTCTTTCAGTAACAATTTCTAAGCTGAAATAAATAATTATAACCAATTAATTAATTTGTAAAAATGTGGAAATCATTACTTCGACAGTATTTTTTTAAATAAAAAAAAAGTTAATGATAAATTTTTTCAGATATGCATTCAAAAATTTAATAATATTGATTAAGAAACAAAAAAACACAACACTTTTACTTATTCAAAAGCTTTAAAAATAAACTCGCAGTGAAGTAATATTTTTAATGGCTTAGAATCAAAACATCAGATTTTTAAAAAATTTCAATAAAATAATGATATTTTAGCTTTAACAACGAATGTTGAAAGCATTTCAAATACCTATAAAATCATATAAGATGAAATTATTCTAATAATAAATACTTTGGTTTAACTGTAAGTTATATTAGCTATAAAGACTCGAGGTAAAGAAGACTTCCTGCACAGATGGTATCCACTCAACCTACCTGCCGCATTATGACAGATGCAAAGAGGCCAGTACTCAGGTGGTAAAGAACTGTGAGTCACCATAAATAGCCAGGCGAGAGAAGAAGCCTACCCTAACCTCTTCTCTGTTAAAGGAGTAGGCTAATTGCTCGGCAGAGGGTGTGATGTTAAATATTCCCGTGGTGCATCAAGACGGGAAGATCGTCAACGTAGCGATATGAAGAAAATTACTCCCGAACAGTCCGTATGAAGATGTGAAATTATGTGAGTTGCCTAATATGTGGTGATTAAACACAAATTAACTCTAGAAGGGATCACTCCTTCAGGGTCCTAAAAACTGTGTAGTACATCAGAATCAAGTAAACAACAGCAAAAACTGTTTCAAATATTTTCTGGTAGGAGAATTTGTGCGTGCACAAGTTGTAATAGAACGAACATTGCAATAAAGCTGCGAGCTTAAAAATGAAACAGAAATTATGTTTACTTAAGGACACGAGAAATGTGTTAGTTCACGAAAAAAAAATCGTCCTCACAGAAACTTGGAAAGTTACGCTAGAATTCAACACAGTATTACATTAGGGAAAGAAATGTTTTTCTTACAATGTTCACTGCAGTTGTGCATTCAATTTACCTAAAAATGTACGATACTCTGCAAACATGTAATCTATTTAAAAGTGAATCTTATTTAATTTTACAGGTATTTATTTACAACTTTTTTGGTATTACCACAGATCTATACTTTGTCCTTTCGTTGTCGCGAACACGTGGATTTTCATGTGTTGATATTTGCATAGTTTAGTAAACACTTGTGTTATATGTTTGATATTAATAATTTGATTCAGTGTAATTACATTTAATTTTCTACGTGGATATGTCGTTGTTTATATGTACATTGTCTTTTGTTGTCACGTCGATTGTTTAACCAAGTGTTTTCATCTAAATAGTAGAATTTCGTTAAGCCTTTTCTATTCTTTCAGATGAGGAGGGAACAACGCGAAAACAAATGCTCTTAAAGATACATTACTGGTCGTTTAGCAGAGATACAACTTGGCGATCACTGTGAATATTACGTGGCGACCAACAGTACATTTTGTGTTCATTGATTATTGATAAGTTGTAAAACACTCTAGCTGAGCAAACTTAAGGCAATGGTGAATTAGTACTTTTATGTAAATATTTTACTTTAAATTTAAGGTTTTAATTTATGTTGTAAGTAATAATGCTTATATCTACATTTTTTTTCGTCGGCAATCCATATGTGTGATTCCCGGTTATACGTTTAAAAGACAAATACAATCATCAAGTCACAATAACAATAATTTATCGTGAAAAAAACTTAATTTGTTTGTGATATTAGAAAAGGCACGAACAGAAAATGCTCGTAACAAGCGAATATTACTTTGAAAGTCAAAAACACAATGCATTTTGCTGTTAACGTTAATTATTAGTAAAATGGTGGTATATGAACAATTAGTTACGTAACATAACGGTAATACAGCGGCGTATAAACAATAAATTGCGCAACGCAAGTAACACCACGTACTTAAGTGAAACTAAGATATTTTTGTCAGCGATAAACTCCTACGTATTTAGTGCTGGTGAGCGGTGATATGATCCGAGTATGGAGATGTGCAGGAATGTGGAGCCGGGGAAAACAGGATATTCCCGAGAAAGCCAGCCGTCCAGCTGTATCGTCCGGCATGATTCCCTCATGAGAAAATCCGGAGACAGACCCCGCCTGGAAGCGAGTGACGACCACTATCACCGCAGCCCCGCGTACAAACGTTCTAACCTAGTGACATTCAAGCGTGTGGGACGTATCAAGTGTAGTTTATCTGTTATGTAAGACTTTTCCAGCTGAGAGTGAGAAAAACACTTTCAATTACCGGACTTTTAGTATGAGAACAACCAATGTACGCAAGGGAAATGGCGTGACTACTTGTCGCAACTGGCCGATTTTCAATCACAGATACAGAAATACATGTAATTGTAGAATGTGACTGTGTGCGACACGTGACTGCAAGGTTACAAACTTTGGGACTCTTAACAGCGGAAGCTAATTTGATTTGTTTTAAATGCATTTCGTGTTAATATATAAGTTGTTAGGGAACTTAAAGAAATTTAAAAAGGCATTTGAAAATACGCAATATTTGACATTCATCAAGTGTAACAAATTGTTTCTTCAGCTTAGTTGTATGTTAATTATAATGCAAAGAGAGTTTTTTTGAACACAGTTTACATCACAGAAATTTTTCTTAACATATTTATGTTTATCATCACAAACCTGTGTATGTAAAAGTTTTACCATGTACTATTCAGTGGTTACTGAAGAGATATATATATTTTTAAGTCGAGTAGCCTATAGTGTCAGTGTAAAAAGATGTATACATGATTATACCTCAGTCTTAAAGTTTTTTTTTTTTTTCGATTTGACGCCGTAGAATATTCAAGCCAGTGTTTACTATTCATTATTTCTGTATAATCTGGCATTAAATCATCATAGTTGTGTTTTTATTCTTATCACTCCTGTGATTTTAATAAAAAATTATCAATATTTTGTAATATTCTGCTCTAAAATTTGTATTCATCAGTTAGATTTAATTATATAAATTTTTTATCGTAAACTTAACGCAGTCACGCCAGTTATGTCAACCAGTAAAATGTTTCAAGAAGTGTCCGATTTGCTCATATTGTACCACACAAATTTAAGTAGTATTTGAAGGATATATGTAACGAGTCTAACGGTAAGACGAGACGTCACGACGCACCATAGTTACATACTTATAAGTGGCACTCGCAGTTCAGAACACAGCATTCGAGATACCCACTTACCGTCAAGTAGATGCACAAGAGGATGTTAGTGTTGCGAGCCGCAGATACAGTGCAAGTAGTGTAAGCTGATACATTGTCGGCGGAACTAAAGGATCTTGGCGCGCGTTGTACGACTCTCGTTACCCTTTGTTACTCGCCGCCGCAGACACATACACGACTATCTCTAGTTTCATACAAACTAAGATAACAGTACATATCACGACCTTGAATATTCCTGAGTGTACTCTCTTCTTCTGCATGGTTCTTTGACTCACCAGAGACTGGGTGAGTTCTGCAGAAACACATCTTGTTATGAGTCGTGGTGATAGTGACGGGTTTCAGGCGGTGCTGAAGACTATTAGGCGATATTGTTTACTACGAGGAATATTGCGACAAGGGTGTTCCTGGACATCAAGAAGACCATCAGGGTGTTCTAAGCTAGGACACTGGGCACATCATTTGTGAGTGGTCAGGCACATTTTATATACAGAGAACTTGCGTAGAGGACTGGGAATTTATGTTGTATATAGGTTGTGTATATATTAATATATGATTTGTTTGCTATGAACTTCTAATGTACTGGTGACTTTTAAAAATACTTTTATTTAATACTGACTGAACATCAGTAGAATATTGTTGTAGATAGTTGTAAATAAATTGTACATAAATAAATTTAGGTATATATGTTTTATTTAATCAATAACCTTCATTGCTCGGAGTATGTAGCCCAACCTGTAGCAGTATCATGCATTGGTATAGCTTAGTGGAATAGTCACTGCAAACTATTTTATTTAATTTTACATTGACTAACAGAACATATTGAATCAGGAATTTTCTGTGTTAATGCATTCTGTGCATTGAAAATATTTTTATTAATTACTTTTGTTGTCATAGTACGAATATCAACGAAACCTTACATCTTCCAAAGTTGAATTTTCTAGCCCTTTGTTTAGTTATGTAATTGTTAAATTTGTTCTAGTGTTATTCACTTACTATTTTAATGAAACAATTTTTACATTTAAATGCGGGATAATAATTTACAAAAGAGGTTTATACAATTGTTTTGAACCACATTAATGAATTAAAGAAACGCAATATTTTGTGAATGTTAGTGTTTATAATTCTTTAATATTGTACTGATTATAATTACCACTACTGCAACATCTTGTCTATTAAGGCAATTTGGTGAACAGTCCTAGTAATTATAGGTTGTCTGAAGAAGCATGAAAGATTGTTTCACTTCTTCAGGCACTCAGTAGTTCTGACAGCGCGTCTAAATTTTTAGAAACCAATAAAACAAAATTCATAAAAGAAACACACCCTGGGAAATTGCAGATTAGCACTTTTAAAAGGTGAGTTCAACTGTGAAGAATTCGAACGGCAACATAGACAAATAAATGGCGAGACTGTTCGCACAAGGATGTCAGCAGCTGAAGGGCGTCTACTTCAACGAAACCTACAGCCTAGGCTTAGACAGTGGATTAATACTGGCTGTTCTGGATGACGAAATAGTAATTGGCAAGGATGACAGAACTCTTTATGGACTGTTGTAATGTCTAGAGACAGTCTGAAAACAATGTTTAAAAAAAGTCCCACTAGATTCCTGACAATGGAAATCACTAGACATAAAAACGGCATTCATCTCAGCTAAACAGAACCAGTATGTCCTAATGAGAAAGCCTACAACATGACAGAAGCGGAACCTGTACTAACTCTAGCAGAACAGAAAATGGAAAAGTAGGTGTAAGATATAGCAAGACTTTTCCATAAAGTTGCTGGGGAACTTCATGTATCTGTCCAATCAAACAAGGCCGGATAAAGAGCTTGCGGTGAACTCCTGTAGCATCAATGTGAAGCACCATTGTATCAATCCAGCTAATTGTGAGAACCTCGCAGCTATGTTCAGATGAAGGCGATAAGGAACGGCGCCTGATCAGCACTTAAAACTACAGCAGTGTGTACAGTGGTATAAGTATTGGAGCATGAGTGGACTGTGAACTTGCGTGAGTGAGACGGTCTAGCAGGTTGGAATATTCCTATAAATGACGAGAGAGTTTTTAAAGAGACATTTCAAGTGAAGATAAACTTCTTTAATCTGAAGACTTTTTGCGTGGGGAAAATTATTAGCAGTTTGTTTAGTGAAAGGGATGTAGGTTTTAAATAATTATTGCAAATAATATATTATGGTGCAGTAAACTGTGTACACTTAAATAATGTATTGTAGATTAATTAAGAAAGGTTTTAGTAAATTAGTTAATTATACTTTTCGTGTAATTTTTCAAGCCCTCTATTTCTATCGAATTTCAAGACAAAATTTATAACAATATTTAGGTTCATACATACTGTATTAGTTAAGTTTCTTTTTCGTGGTATTTTTTGTTAGTTAACTAGTTGTTGCTTGTAGCATAGATTCAATAATTTTATTTAAAATTATTGCATTTTACCACTGCAACTCACAACAATGAATAACATTAAGTTTTTTATACAATTTCCAGTCTACGTTAAAAATGGCCTGAGTAACTACTATGCATAACCCCGACATACCTCATATCGTAAGTATAGATTGTAGTTTAAAATTGTTTTAATACGGTACTAAGTTTCTAAACAGTGAAAACAAATATCACAATAGGCTAAAGTGTAACAGAAAAGCTGCGATTTTAAAGATACGTTTTCTTCTTTCAAGATATCTGGGTTATATTAGCTTAATAGCAAATACGAGACAATTACGTTACTAAGCCAAATACCTGTCTTAATTTAATTACAATCACTTTTATGTCAGAAAGAGTAAACTTTTGTACACTAAGAAATACAGTACATTTATGACTAATTGCTTATAGTTTTATTTGTCATGCGAGTAGAGTGTCATTTATTTCAGTTTTCGTTAATTAATTTCACAACCAAACAATATAGATACTTATCAATACGGGTATTGTATTCATTTTATTAAATAATCATTTCAAAAGTAAAATCGCTGACTTATTGCAATATTGCTTAGTTTTATTTTAGTGTGAGTGTATTTTACATGTAGCCCGTGGTACGCTTCACTTAAGGATAATAAGACAGAAGTCTACGAAATAAAATTAATTACTACGCCATTAATACTTCCTTACAACACACCATCTAATGGTTATGTATTCAGTATCTGATACGCTCCCAACTAGACAAATAAAAGTAAGCTTCGAAGAAAGGCAGTTTCATTGATAAAAAAATTTAATTATGAGCATGAAAGAATAATTTGTTGACCTAGTTATTTCTGAGCTATTTACTGTAAGTAAGTTTAAATATATTACCGATTTCCAATACCAGTTGGAACGGAATGTCCGGAGGCACACGCCAAGAGGAAGTATGAGGTCCATTATCAAATTCAAAGTAGACCAACCATATACCAACAACCAAACTCACCACCTCGTAACCAACCTATCAACCTACTCCGCAACACTGCCAATTCCACAGGCAGAGGAACATAGAGGAGAGTAACCAGCCTAGAATGCAAAGACAATCAGGAGCTTACCCCAGAGTATATTAGATACAATGGAGAATGCCCTCAACTATGAACAGTAGTAAATATATTTTCTACCGAGCTTCCCTATTACCAAGGACAACGGCCATGAAATGGAAGCAACAGGCACGACCACCACATCGTAAAACTGGGGAACGCAGGTGACAGCAGGAGTAACAGACCGTAGGGAGCCCCACTACTCAGGATCCAGAATATACCACAACAGCGGTAAGAAATCAGATTTCTCAAGAGACCATATGCACCGAAATCAGCCAGAGGAAGAGACTGCCTGACTCCGACCAGGACAGTTCTGACTCTGAACGAAGTGGTCTGAAATGTTCAAACTTCGGGCTGGTATCAGCTGGCATCCTCGTCGAAATGTAAGAAGTATCTAGAGGATCTAGGCATCAAGGTCGGTTAAAAGTACAGCAGGGCTATTGTTGCACTTACCCTGTGCTTGTAAGTGGCGGACTTCCACAAGACGACAAAGACGTCATAACTGACGACGTCGATAACAAGGAACGCGCTTGTCAGCAACCCAAGTGGCAGCAATATGTATAGTGGCATTATTGTTGGGAAATGTAAGGAAGATGCAAGTGCATGTGTGTGCTGGACGAGCATGTTTCTGTAAACTGTGCAAGAACTCTGAAACGAGACATTTCAAGAAAAGAGATACTTATGAAATACGAAGACTTCTATGTGTAAGAGAATAATTTACTAATTGCTTAGTAAGGGATCTACGGTGTTAAAGATTTATTAGAAAATAATAATTGTAAGTGTTAATTTACGGAGCAGAAAACTGTGTGTTGAAAAGTTTTATTTATTTAATAATACATTAGAAAAAACCGTTTCAGAAATTATATTTTAATTTCATGTTTTACGCTCACCTTCCCCATTAAACTTCACGACATTAAAATTCTAACACAATACAGATTAATTAACACTCTATAAGCTAAAGTTATTTTTTTCGTTTCTGATCTGGAACTCAATTATTACTGACGTGTAACTTTATTACTGATGATTTTATTATACTATTATATTGTTTTGTATAGCAACAAACTTTTTTTTTAAACTTCAATGCAATAACCCTATGCAGTCAACTCTTCCTTGATCACGGGAACAATAAACTGTAAAACTTGTAGAACATAATGTACATCGAGTGGCACTGCCCTTAACTGAAGGTAAGAGATCGTGATGTTGCAATTTTTGAAGTTGTGTTGACTCTGCAGGTCTCTGTACCTCACAGGCGAGAGAAAATCATTGTTACACATATTCATGTGTGCAGTGTACAGAGCTGTACATATTGAAATCACTTGACTGTTTAATTCTGCCTCTAAGAAGGTTTACTGCACATTGTGGGTGATGTAGTCATCTACAGTAACTAAGGGACTAACTGTTTGGGTGCGGAGAATACAATAGCCAAAATGGATGGGACACAATTACAGTTGATCAAGTCAATTTTATTGTAAATTTAACACTCCGACTGCAACATGGCGGGAGGTTGGTGGGAGCATCTGACTGGCATATTCAAGCCGTAACACCATAATCTGGAGTCGAGCAATGTTGAATTTTGAAGAACTCGTTACAGTGATACGTGACTGAAGCCATAAGAAATTCAAGGCTGCTAACCTATATGTTAGACGACCCTCGTGTATTGGTTGCCTTAACCCATTTCATATTTCTTTAAGATGTCACAGGCATTGGGGTACCTGGTAGTATTTTGGGACTTGTTTAGCAATTGCAACATCAAATATCAATCATCTGCTCGCACTTTAAAACTGCAACAAGACTGAAGAACCTCAAGTAAAACAGATCCGTTACAATTCAATGCCATGTTATGCGGACATCGGCCAAACCATAAAGAACAAATAACAGTTTGATGAATTGAATTATATTTTCTTCTTATTTTTGCCACAATGAGCACTGTATTTTACTTAAAACAAAATCAATTCCAAACTTTTCCAGCTGCATTTTATCTCTGGTGCTTATTTAAAAAAAAAGTATTTCAGTGCAACTTTAAAACAAGCCCAAGTTTCGTGGATCTTTCGAATGAAATGTAAAATAATTAGGAAATTGTATGAATCTGGGATTCTGAATGTTAACTGTACGGGTCTGCCACTTATGTTATGACTATTATTTTCAGTTTCGAAATTTTATCGGGTAATATTTAAACCAATGTTTGAGTTTGTCACTTTAATTCAAATTGTGGACAAAAACGTACTACAACGTTATTGTTTCAGATCCAGTAAAGAATAATAAATTTTGGATACAAAATTTACCGAATAAAGTTTGTACATGGCCAAAAAGTGATCTAGCGAGCTAGTAGTGTGAATGCGTTTAAGTAAGCCAGGCTCTTACGGACTCATGATGGAGCATTTGGCTGCGAAATTCGGGAAAATAATTTCACAGATAAATCCTTCTATTAAAAATACTTTTTCCTCCCAATTATTTTTACGCTTATAGTGAGAAGCCATGATAGTTGCAGTGTGATGTACTGTCATATATTGTCAAATTTTCCAAGAATCCGCCCACCTCTCGAATTATCGGCCAATCACGGATACCTTGAACTCACCTATTGGTTAAGTGATTTCAACAGTCGAGACGGCCGCACAGCGGAACAGCGGAAACACAGTCAGTTGAACAGAATATTGAATTTAGTTGTATTGCTGACAAAGGAGCTATTGTACACGTTTATAAATAGTTGCAGTTCACGTCTTACTCGTTATTTCCACATAGACAACTGCATTTGTCACAATTTCACGAACTAAACTTAAGTTGCTGCAGAGTTACGATAAGCAGACAAGCAATAACAAGTGCAATGACGTCACGGGAAACATGGTGGCACTTGTTTTTACTGAGCTAAAATAAACGCTCTTTTTATTGACTTTTCTTCGGGTAACACGAACATAAATAAAGAAAGTGTGGAAGCGTTATTTATTAAATTAACCATAATTACAAATAAAAATAGAATATTTAATATGTAATATCCAACTGTGTTCAGTTTGGGTATCTTCATCCAATTTAATACAGATTAATGATTGGTTATTCGTTTGGTATGAGTTATATAACACCTTAGCACAATGTATAATGCGAATTAAACCACTCAGAAAACATAAAACCCATAAAACATCTAAACATTATTCGAAGAGTAAAAAAACATATATAGAGTTTATTAAAATGCATGGAATAACATTCTTGTAGTTTAATTATCACAAACAAACTCTAACATCTAAACAATGAATCAAGTAAAATGTGTTCACTGAAGTAGACATAACAAATATATTGTGCTTTTTATGCTGCTGCCTACATTTGTGGTTGAGTGACTGGTTTTGAGGTCAACATAAATAGCACACTCAGTTAACCGCACATAGTCATGTATGGTTCACGATTAAGAGAGAACTTTTAAAGTACATCTGGTGTAAATAACGATTAAAAACTAATTTTCATTATATCTCGCATGTTAACTGACAACCGAGAATATAAAGATTCTGAGTTTTTAGGACAGAGGGAGCAACTGCCATTCCCTCTGCCGAGAGCTCCAAACAAATACTCGTGTTGCATGCAGCGCATCACACAATGGACAAGAGGATCACAGGTTGGAAGGCTGCATGCTTCTTTTGCTGCTGCGTCTCCTTCATAATTGCAAGCGATGGCCGCACGGCAAGGCGTCCAAAGGAAGATGACCTGTACACCTTGATGTTCAGCCACCATCAGCTTATCACAGATTCAAGTAGATGAGCAGAGGAGACATATGTCAAGACTTGCAATGCGCTTATAGAATCGGAACACACAAGGTATCAGCGTGAGAAACTCCTTCTTATAAAACAAAAGACTGAGACAGCAACTAATGCACACACAGTAGAGGCATTGGACTTGAAACAATAAGTAGTTTACACACATATGACACAAGGTCCATGGAGGAGGCTATTAAAGACGTAAGCTGGCGTCGCTGGCTTCACAAGTTCAGCCAGGTCAATACGCTCCGACATCTGGCGTGTCGCCCACGGTGGTTCAGAGAGTGAAACATGCAGCATGTCCCCGGGAACATTATGTTGAATACGGCAGTGTGCAAATCGGACACCAAATGGCTTGGCGGCTGTATGTCTGGTGTCATGCATCTGTATGTAAAGGGGCTTGAGTATGAATAGTACAATGGATTCTAGCCTACGGGTCATTGAATTCGCGAAATTTTCCAGTCCCTAGCTATAAGACATAGAGTTACGGTAGTACATACTTGCAAAAAACAGTTCAAGTAAGTCATGCACATTCAGAATGGTCGTGACATCATACTTCCTCACACAAGACAAGGTCTTAAATATAAATAACGCATAACGTGGCACGGGGTGAGGTGGAGAGAATATTCTTGCAAAATGGTGATTAATCCACCGAGTGAGGTGGCGAAGATCTAAAACAACAGAAATGTGTTCTGAATGTTCCACCAGTCGTTACCGATTTAGGTTAGCAATGGTTTTCCGATAATACTCCAGCTGAATCGTAGGATGGTACTAACTATATGTCTGACCTAATACTTTCCCGTTTAGTATTTGTTTGTGTCAACGATACCGTCTCTAATGTCGACTCAATCCACAAGACAAACAGTGCATCTACCTACCACATAAGCGTCGTATTTACATTAAAATTGAATTTATTTATTAACCGCAATCAAAAATATTATTGTTTTATTTAATTTGTTGTCGAATTGCGGAAATTTACCATAGCTGTGTGCTTAGCGTAATTTACAATTGGCCAAAACCCTCGCCTCAATCAGGCGCTCAGTTACATAATCTTAGTGCTGAGCTGACTGTTTTGCTGTCTTTCAAGTTATGCACATTAAATACATATACGCGAAATACGATATCAATATATACTTAATTAACAATGCAACCATACCTTGAAAGTCCGTATAATATTATTCTTCTTATTCATAGCAAATTAAATAAACACATCATGCTAACAGGTGAAAAGGCCCACACGTGTTTTTAGTGGACTTCATTACCTGCCATGGAATTAGAAGTACGAACGTTTTATTTGTTTTAATTTAAATACCAAGAATCACTCGGGGACTGCCTACCGCCATGTTGTCCGTGTTGTATTTATTTTCATATAAATATAACGGTTTGAAGAAAATATGTCAGTTACTATGACTATGTTCTTTTACTCCACAGAAATTAATTTTAACAGCCTGTTCTAATATATACAATTTTTTGTTAAGATTCAATCGTTTACATGGGCGGGCCATTTACACAGGTATATTAGGTATTGGCGGTAAAAACAAAATAGTTAGCCTATTTCATAAGACAGGAAACTGTATACCAAATAGCACGAGGTAATAAAAGCGGAAACAATCTCACTTCTCTACAACAGAGTAATACTATAAATGAAAACATGGCGAATAACAGGTCTACAAATACTTGCCAGACAAAGAAGAGGAACCAGTAGGTAGGCGAATAACTAACAAAAACATTGCACTTTGGTAAATTAATTAACTCAATAATTACGTTACTATAAATACAACTCATGGTTCATATCAGCTAGCTGTCTACTACCACACATATCAGCCGTATATAATAACACACCAACATTAGAGTTAAATACAAGCAGTATCTTCTAACATGAAATCACTATCAGCGCCATACATCAGTCCAGGTTGCACGCTGCATGTGTGAGCGAGTTGGTGCGGCTTAGTAAGTCATAAATGTTACAGTGTTGCCAAGTGGCTGCCTCGTGTGCCGCGTGTGCCTGGTCAGACATACATGTCACGCAGCATTAACGATAATGTAGGGAAAATGTTACCGCAGCGTGTAGGTATTAACGGTATTTCTTGGTATCCGGTGATTATCCAAGAACGGAATCCAGCAAAAAAAACCACGTGTGAATAAAGACAAATATGTTTGACTAGTTAGAATGGTACATTTCAAAAATATGCAACTGTCACAGAAGTAGGGATTGGGTCGGAGGTGACATCTTTCCTGTACATTTTTATTTCACAAGCAGCAGCAAGAGCAGAAAGAAACACAAGTAATGATTATCGTAAATATCAGGCTTAAATATTCAGAAAGCTTCGTTTATTAAAAAAAATTACTACTACTGAACACCGGAGAAAGCGTATAAATCTTCTTGCTAGGGATATACTAGATGTGGAGGTTTATGCTGATTTTTAATATTAATTGTGACATTGCTCAATAAAGTACCGCAAACAATTAACGTCGTCTTCTGAATCGCACACGATTTTGCTAAATACCCATTAATAGTAAATTATTTGTTTCTGATACATAGTTATTTGGCCAGATTTGTTTGTATTTGTTTCCTTCACTTCCCTATCAATTTGAGCATTGAATTTTTGAACGTTCTATATAAGACTGACACGTGGTTATCAAAAACTATCTTTCAAGACCTCCCAAGCTCTATTCACGGTCCTACGTCGTAACTTCCCCTGTAACTCACTATCTTCAGCAAAAAAATATACTGTTCAGATACATTGCGTAGACCATATATAAAACGTATCTTGATTACCTAACAATATTTATAATAGACGACATTGAACGTACCATACAATGATTGTATCATTAAAATAGTTCAAATCTTGTAAATAATTTCGTTTATTTAACTATTCAAAACAAATTTCGTAGAGTAAAAATGTTGAACAGTATACCGGACAAGAGCTGTTTCTATACAAAGACATACAATCTTCTACTGCTATATCGGATAGAGCAACTTGAGACGAGTCTCATTTGGGCAGCAGGTAAATCTCCACTCTAACATTAAGCATGATAGAGGAAGGCATTATTTAAATAAATGCTTCAGACGAGTTTGCGCAATCATTAAATAACTATATCATATATAAGCTACAATTAAAATGTTATGTGAAGCGTTATAATTGACCTAATTACTCAAACCTTTAAAATAATAGCCGCTCATAACAAAATAATAATGCCACAGAACAAATCCCTCTACAATGACGCACATAGTTTGGATAAAGGGAATGCTTTTGTTCACTGTGTTTGTAATATATTTATGTGCGTAAATTAAGGAACACTATTTATTGTATTTCTTACTGAAAAATTTGGCGCTGTTAGCAAATAAAAGAATTGCGTCTACGACTCTAAGCAGGCAATTGCACTGCAGACACAACACGTCTGTGACAGACTAGCAATGGGGAAACTTGACACTAACTCACTGGAAGAAAGATGATAAATGTGAAAACGTGCGAGTATTTAGCGAGCAAGAATGGAACAAGGGACACTGTGCGGACATAATTAAACTGCTCTTCACAGTGTATAAGCTAAGAGACATTTCGACGGGCACTTGTCTTCAACTGATGTCTTTAGCTATCTTAGTGAAAATGGAAAACATTGCCCAGCCCAAACAATAACATACAATCACACCTTAATATTCGAATTTATAAATCAATCGCTAAAATATAAGAGAGTGCCAAAAAGATAGCGTCCGAGATTCTGATGAATGTTGTGAACATCTAACTTTATTATCAAATGAATTGTCATCTAATTGCAAACGTTTGATAAAGACATTATTTAAATTGAAGTCATAAACCAGATTCAACTTAGCAAAAGATTTTCACTTTAATTTATAAATAGTCTGCATTATATGAGAACCCCCAAAAATCATCCAAAACAATAACATAACAATTAAAAAAATATTATGCCGACATGTAAACAATGATAAATATAAAGACGACATAATTTACTTTGAATGGTATTCT
>PNEQ01080697.1:0-22536 GCA_003012365.1 Medauroidea extradentata
GAGAAAGAGTTGCCGAAGTAGGAACTGTGCGCATGCGCGTGCTGGGTTAGAACAGTTTCACGTCCCACAAAAGTTATAACACGTCCTTTAAACGTTCCAAAAATAACAGTGTCAAATGCGAAACGTGTTACTCGAGTAACGTGTTACAAATTTATAACAGTTATTTTTAACGGTTACGTTAAATAACGCCCATCTCTACTCTGAAATGCGTTTTTGTCTTAAGCTGATACGTAAGTTACTGTCTGTTTCCAGGTACTCTTCACGCTGTAACGAAGTAGGCCACTATTAATTAATATGAAATTAACACTTGTGGTATGACCAATCCAACTTTCCGTTTCCACTCCCTTCTGCACATTTTATCGAAATCTCGCAGCAAATTTCCTTCAATCTGACGACATTCCAGTCATTTACGATGTGGTGTTCTGTTTCCACAGGGGTGCTAGTACCGAAAGACCACCGATTTATCCTCGAACACTTTAGAGAATAGAAAGCGATATAGTGAAGCTCACAGAACACTGCATATTTCCTTTCTTCTCAAAATAACATAAACAAGTAGAATGGGCTGCCAAGGACTCGCAACTATCTCATCTCGTAGCAAACGTTTTGATGGCAGAAATGGAGAATACGATCTGTAGCCCTACTAGCCAGTAAAAACCAGAATGCTCGTATAGGTATGTTGACGATAACTTTGTGATCTGGAAATATGACAGTGACAAACTTCAAGACTTCCTGAAGTATTTAAACAGCATCCATCCCAATATACACTGAGAGAAAGAATTGTTTCATTATACTAAATATATTTGTTTGGGAGATTTTTGGCTTCAGCTAAACAATATTTTGTTGGTAATACCAAGCTTGGAGTCCTTCAAACACAATTAATTATTTCCCTCGACCAAATTATTCATTTAAACGCAATTTGTTTGTGCCAAACGTATATTTGGTTACTACAGGACGTCAAATAAATATTTTGTGTAAACAAACAACTCGTTACAACTTGTCAACAAAATAATATTGTTAGTTATAAGTGAAGTGCTTTGTACCAACAATTTTTTTTCGATGGACTAAATGATTTTGTTGGCGAAACTAAATACATTTGGTTGACTTGCGGATAATGGCAGGCTGGCGTGCGTAAGCGATAAGATGGCGAACACTGTATACCTCAACATTCAAAATATAAGTTTGTGCCACAAATTGGATGTCTAAACTGTTAATCAGCATAATTCTAGTATCTTAAAGTTAGCTATAACAATTTCAAAGTGGTTAATTCGATTGATCACAAAAGAAATTGCTATAAACTTGAAAAACACTGCAGCTCCACGACTCATTGTTTGTGCTGCGGCCCTGCGGTGCACGACGTAACTATTCCTATACAAATAATACTATTCCTCCCGTGGAAGCATTCGTAGCTCAGTTGGTTAGGTCATGCATTGCAGGTGATAAGTGAAGGGATAAAGGATCGATTCCCGGCGCGGGCACACTTTCTATTTTTTTTTTTTTTTTTTTTGCTTTTAAAATTTTAGAAATTTTCCAAGTTTATAAAATATAATCTGTTTAGTTCTTAAAATATTGTATGCGCATTTAATATGTACAACGAAATATTTTATGACCAACTAAATATTTGGTACTGCTAACAAAATTCAGCTATTTGCCTCAAACAAATCGAGGGAACAAAATAATTTGGTACAAGCAAACAAATATTTCGTTGCCCCTCTGTAAACAAATGATTTGGTTGATTGAAACAAATTTTGTTTGCGTCAACAAAATTTTTTTCTCAGTGTACAATTCTCAATGTAGGTCAAACACTGCCCTTCTCGGATGTGCTGGTAACAAGGAAAGAGGACAACCATATTGGTCACAATGTCTACAGAAAACCAACTCTGAGAGATACCTGCATTGTAGTCTAAACCACAGAAGAAAGTAGTAATCTCGTGCCTGATGAAAATTGGCAAAAAAATCTGTGCAGATGTTTACCTTGGGGAGGAGTCTAAACATCTGTCAACATCCCTTCAATCTAATGACTACCCAAAACCTTTTATAGGAAAAGTATTTAATTCACTCCAAGGACAGAACTAAATAAACGTCTTACCAACAATGCCATGATTCCTAATGTAAAAGGAATATCCGACCAGTTAGCTCGCGTGCTAAGTATGTAATCTATTTCATGTTTAAGCCCTTCAATAAAGTATAAGAAACTTCAGCTTCAGTAAAGGGCAAAACAGCAGCAGTAAGACCTCGCGGGAGTTTAAAGTATTTCCTGTTCGTGTGGTAAGATGTACGTAGGTCAGACTGTTAGACATATCACCACCAGGATGAAGGAACACATCAGCTACTACAGACATGAAAACCCACGCCTTGCAATAGCAGAAGACGTCACGTCACACACACGCGCTGCCAATAACCACGAAGCGCAGCTGCATGCAAGGCATTGAAACCAGGGATGTTAAGATGGCGACTCCAAAATCCTGGTACTGACGCCACAAAAAAGCTGGTACTTTAACCGAAAACCTGGTACACTGTTAAAAATATCGCAAATGCTGACATGCATGCAAAAAGTATGAATTACTAAAACATGTCTTTAAATATTTTAAGTAAAAAAATATATTGAAAATTTTCAAAGAATACATTTAGTTAACAGAAACTCAGGGGTTCACGTCTATCAAATGACCTGCAATAATTATATGTGCAGATTCATGCTCAGAATTCAGAAGTATCGTGCCAAAGCACATTTTTTGTTTAGAAAGGTTCCATTGAAATACTGTTTAATGATTCATTTTAAATACAATAATACAATTGAATGCAAAATTCTCAAATCCTGGTACTTTCGCGTACCAGGACGAAAGTGTCCTGATACATGGTACGGCACCCTGAAAACTGGTACGTGTACCAGGATCCTGGTACGTATAACACCCCTTAGTCTGAAACAAACTGGGGCACAATTCTTTACGCGAAAATTTAATGGCGCTACATATGGGCGTTCGTCACTGCCCGTTGTCGCGGCGCAGGTGGATGTTGGGCGCTGTTGGTTTTTGGGGAGGGGGAGGGGGGAGGAATATGGCGTAGCTCGCGGGTCGTAAGTCTACCGCGGTGCAGAGACGTCGACGCCGCGAGTTTTACGAGTCGCTGTCCATGGGGAGGCGTCGCGACGTCCGGGCTTGAAAGGGTTGGCGTGTCTCCGTCTCGGCCCGTAGTTCATACTTCACTATACTTAGTTTGGGATAAATTGAACACTTTTGTTGTCATAGTAACTTTTTTATTTCCATATATAATTTATAGTGTCCTGACTTTTTTGAATATAAAAATCTACTTAACCAACAGTCCAAGTGTATACGTTAAGGTAAACTGACCTTATATCGTGATATAACTTAACTAGCCGGCCGGCTGCGGCGTTGCCCGCGTGAAATTATGTAATGTAAACAGCAACTGTGGATAAAATATGTGATGAAGGCGTTTAACAGCTAGCGTACTCAATAACAGTGAACTATAATTAACTGTCTTAGCTCAGCTCGTATGATGTCATAGTAATTCAAATCGCAAAGTCTTGCTCGGGATACGAACCCGTAACCCCACCCCTCCCACACCACAAACTTTATACAATACCTGAGTGAATGTTAAAGGCAGGCCGTGATAATTCTTTCGTATGTAGTGGCTACAGTCCAAAGAGGTTTTATTTTTGAGTAGGTTGGCAAAAAGAAACGACTGTTGAATTATTTCTCAGTGATCATTCTCTTTTTTCGGGAGACTAACATTTTACTGCTTTTCACCTACGTAATTTTCGAATTTCATAAAAACCTGAATTTGATTTTTAGATATTTACATAAGCTTCATTCTTATCAAAAAATCATCTCGATATCTCAACTGGTATAAGCGGTAGAGATGTTTATTTGAAATCACATTTTATTTTTTTACAGCTTTCAAGGACGAATTTCAAAAAATCCTGAAATTACTTTTTTTAAATATTTTCATAAGATTTATTTTAAAGTAAAAACCATTTCAATATTTCCACTGGTTTAGTCAGCCGTTTTGTAGCCACCTATACTATTTTTAATGTGTAAACTTCCATGCAACTAAAGACCACTGTAAATGTTTCAACATTCTCAAAAGTTAACATCTATTTTATGAATAAAACATATTTTTAAATAATTACAATTTCTGCCGAGTGTTCAGTTTATAGTGAACAGCCTATACAAGAAAATTATCTTAACACTTCCCCTTAAGGTTTCTATCTACCTGCTCTTGAAACGCATTGCAGCGAATTACAATTATTCATATTTTAAAGAACCCTCTTAAACGCTCATTAAGACTATAATTGACTTTGTAACCGATACTGTATAATTTTATGTCTTAAAAATAGCCTTTAAAGCAAAAAACCGTTTAAAACAAAACTGCCAAACATGTCAGATCTGCTCTCGGTTAGGCTTAAAAAATTTGTTATGAAAAAAAAACCGGTAGAAAAAAGGGGATCATAGAGCTGAAATTTTGTTTTAACAACCCTACCTTCCTGATATTTTGTAGAGCCTGTAGTGATTTTTGAAATGTCGAAGGCAATGGTGGCTCTAGGGTTGTTGCTAGGGAAGGCATAGGTTGCAGATAACTGTATATGGCTGTGCGCTAGTTGACGCTACATCCGCTGACACGCTGGTATGTAGGTACCGCTTATTACTGACTGGTCACAACACAATAAAGTAGCCAGTAGATATTTCATGGTCATTGGTATACGGCGGTGTGTTCACACGAGTGTATCTACATATGACCGTGTCCACGTATGTGGCCGTGGACGTGTCCGAACTTCGTGGTTAGATTCGCCCTCGGTGCTCACTAATATTATGCCCGAAGCTGGTCCGAAATTGTAATTAATTCATATTTTGACCAGCTCCTATTGATTTAAACCTTCTATTTTTTCCCCCCGAGATTCATTTCAATGTTTCAGTTTTATACCTAGTTACGAGTGTCCGCCAAAAACAGTTGAAATTTTCTTCTGTCTTAGGACACAACTTCGGACAAAAGTCAAGATTAAGTGAATACTTGTCTTAGGACCAAAAACTTGTCCTTAACTTCCGACACTGATGTGACGTCACAGTCACGTGCGCCAATCAGCGTATTCTTGTCTTAGGACATAACTTCTGACATCGCAATTGTAAATAGCGTAGGGACTGGAAAATTTCGCGAATTCAATGACATGTAGGCTAGAATCCATTGTACTATGAATACTCAAGTCACGTCTATTCGTATATTGTCTGCTGTCGCATTGAGCAGCAGCTTGTGGACAGATAGTCTGGGATTGAGTATGCATAGTACATGTTATTGAATTCACGAAATATTCCAGTCCCTATGAGTAGGCCTTATAGTTCTCGGCATCTTGTGTCCCACCTACCAACAAGCCTCGAGCCGCCACTGGCCGGAAGGTTTGATGATGGACACGAGGGGTGGTCGGTGGTCGGGCCAGCGGTCACGCAAGGAGGTTTCCTGCACCAGTCGATGCGGCGGGGATTCTGCCCGTGTTGAAGGCGTGTTTAATTACGGCTGTTACGACGTGCAAACAAGTTGTTAACGAGCGGTTTCCTCTACCATGTCGTCACTGCCGGGCTCGCGATTTAATTAATTTAGCAGGGAAGTATTTCATTTAGAGTGATGAAACTCGCCCTCGGCACACAAGGGTGGATAACTGCGTGCTCATATTGTGCGCCCTTGTTGTGGTTGAGAGCTTTCCGGTAAGCATCGCGTGTTTTAAAGAATTTACTCGTAATTTATTAGGCGTTCGTTGTTATTTATCAGTCTCAGGTAAAAAACATGTATATTCTAATTTCTAGAGACACGGACATTTGGCTTTAGGTGTTAAACATTTTTTATTTATGAATTTTATACGCTGCATTTGTTACGCGCACTACTATTAAAGCTTTAAAAGTGGTCGTTTTACCTCGATCTGTCTGTACCACTCCTAGCTCGGAACAAGTATTTTGCAAATATATGTGTGCGTAAAATAACTTCTATATGAGATACACAAAGCGGTTAACTGGCACAATGATTCCTAGGTCATTGTTAATAAATTACAGAGTCTCAAACAGTAGTTTTCTCTTATGTCATTCCCTCGCGAATGCTGTTTGTAAACGATAATTTTATGTGTGTACTTGTTGACATAGCCTCTGACAGCTTTTTGAAACACAAGAAAGTTACACTATCTTGTTTTCGTATAATTACATCCAAAAGTAAATCACCTGTTTGAGGAATAATCCAAAACAATAATTATCCCACACTTAGATTGTTCAAACGAAAATATTGTCATATAAAGTATTTAAAAATGTCTCATAGAATTAGTTTATAAATGTTTTTAAATTATTAAAACGAAAAAAAAAAAGAGCGAAAATATTTCTAGACTGATCTTACAGCTTTCATGAAGCATCTCTTGACTTTTTTCCCAATGTTAGTTCTCATAATACTTTACGTTAAAATAGTTGTTACGGGGAAATGCCCAAAACAGTATTATTTTATGTTGTCATGTCGTAATGCGTAAACTATAGGATGTTAAGACATTTATAAAATATTGCATTTTTACTGTTCTAAGTGTAAAAATTTATTCATGATTTTTGACAGTTTTTCATATTTTTTGTATTTTACATAAATATAAACGTTATGAAATTTATGAATGAAGTGAAAATTGCTTTCGTTGGCATTTTACATCGTAATGGTATTACCATGGAAAAAATTAAAATAAATTGAACACGCCATAAGAGTTTCTTGAAGCCGATGGTGGACATTCGCTGTAAATATCACGTACCGTAGCTTAAATAGGTCGCGAAACCGTACCCACTACTTTGTTCCTGGCAGAATTTATTTTCGTGTGTTTAAAAAAAAATATAAGTGTGCAAGTGAAATAAATACCTCTTGGGTACAATGCACGAAGCATGAAGTTAGACATTTAAACAGTTTATGTAGTTCTGGCACTACTGTAAAGTGTAGTGGAGTCGATACTGTTCTCAGTAACTGTCAGATATTGCCGATACCAATACTGATTTGAGAAGGAAAAATAACATTATTGCAGGTGTTAAAAATTAAAAATTTAATTTTCAAACCACTTCGTCAAAGAAAACTCTAATTGTCTTAGTTTTTATCGTTTAAGTCTAACTTACTTTTAAGATAAATAAAAATCTACGAACCACAAACTATAGTCGGCGACTCAAAACATATGCGGGCGTGTGATGAAGGATATGGTTTACTTTTTTGGTATTGTGCATAACGTCATGAAATTTGGTTAACAACTGACGTCAGGAATAGATGAACAAATAGCCACCAAGTCATTTAAATTTGTAAAGTTCCTTTTACGAAGCTAGTTATTTAGAATCTCGGTTTGTTTACCATCGATCAGAAATTTTTGTATCATCTTGAAGTTATAACTAATATTTTTAATTCTTATTATTTCTTAGTATATTTTGTAACGTGTTTAATAAATATTATTTTTAATTGTTTGCATGCCGTGGTTTGATTTAAATTCCACAAACGCACTTGCCATACAAATTCCGTAATGAAATTATTGTCATGAGAAAATGAAAAGAAACGTGTATTTGGTTTGCGCTGAGAGTTCAAGAGGTAAAAATACATAGTTTTATATTTGTACGACAAAGTGTTTTTTGATATTACTTGCGACTACAGTTTTCACATGTGAAAATTTGTAGCTCTCTTAGTCTTGTCATATAGACATGCCAATGTCAAAATGTGCAAGTTACGCGAACATACAAATAACAAAAACCAAATTTTCTCGAATTAAATAATTCACACTGAAATTAGGTATCATAGGTCATATGCTAAAATATCATCAGTCGCACTCGTGTTCCTGAACCCTGTGTGTCTACCTGATGACGGGAACAGATTCCAGTTCCCGAAACGTCGTTCATACTGACTGTGTTTGGAAAACTACTGTGTTTTGTTTCGTCTCATCATTTGTGTTTTTTTTGTTTGTGTCCGACATCTTTGTGTTTTGTTTAGTCTCATCATTGTGTTGTTTGCTGTATTTCTGTTTGTTGTGTTTTTGTTTCGTCTCATCGTTGTGTCGCATGTCAACTTAGCTATTTTTATATTTTTGTTATTTATTTTATTTTTCTGTTTGTTCCTTGTTTTATCTGACCAGATTGCAGTTTTGGAATTTCATGTTGTGTATGTATCCTGATGGCTAAAGCATACTCTGCTTATTTATGTTTTCTTGTCTTATTTTTTAGTTTTCTTTTGACAGTCATTTATTTTGCAATGGAGTATGTCCAAGTAAATAAATCCAGTCATGCACTCCCATTGCACAGTTATTTCAAAGATCATACCTAAAATATTTAGTAACATACAACGGCATTCCTTTGTATTTTATAAAAATTGCAGTACATTAAGAAATTTGTCATTTTCAGAATTTTTTTTGACTAGGAATTGTGTTGTAGGCTACGTTTTAAAAGCATTTAGCATATAGCCTATGATAGCTAATTTCAGTATTTATTATTTTATTCGAGTAAGTCAGTTGGTTATATTGTTAACTGTTATGTTCGCGCAACTTCCGAGTTTTGATTTAACTTTCCTCTATGAGAAGACTGTTGAGAGAGAAAAACATGTTCATTGGCGGGAAATGTAGCCGTAAGTAATGTCAACGAAACAAATTCTTTGTTTTACGGATATGGAATTAACGCATTTTGCGCGACTTGAGCGCCTTTAACAGACGGTGGCGCCTAGGCGGACCATGGGGGAGGTACTACAAAGCCGCATGTGGCGGGCTGTTGTCGGCGAGGCTGATTGTCGCGGATGTCGGAAATGAACAGCTGCGGTCCCCCCCTCTCCTCCCATCCAGCTTCCTACCCGGACCCACCCTCCCAGCCATTCATACCACCGCAGCTATTGCCTCCTCTTGTTCATGCATATTGCCTTCTCGTCCCGCTGCAGAATTGTCCATATATTAAGAGGTCGGAGACATATCGGCGACATTGAAGCGTGGATAAAGTGCCGCGCGCTGAACTAGCGTGCAAGGTTCCCGCCGAACCGTTTTTTCTACGGGACAATAAGCGGTTACTATATAAATTTATGGTGAAAAGTCTGTAACTAAGTTCAGTGCAGGTCGCAATCTAAGTTTAATAAACATCCGGTTAGTACATTTAGAAGTATGGCAGTCTGAAAAGGTAGTTTTTAACTATGTTGGAGGGCTTAGAAACAGGGTTTTTAAGTAGCATGGTGTCTTAACAATGAGGTCCCGACCTTGTCTGAAGTGTGTTTTCTTTTCGTACGTTGGCACAATGGGCATAACTTACGTGGAATATTTTCAAACACACTGCAACGCATTTGAAGTGTGGGGTAGGCGGCGCCCTGAATAGAAACATTACATTTTACGATTAGGTGCGTATTATTTGACTTAAAATGTACTAGGAGTTAAGTCTTAAATTATATGAGAGATAACTATACTCTTTAATTATGTATTATTTTAATTGTTTAATAATCACGCTTTAACATTTCTTATGTAATGTACTTTAGAAAATGTATGGTAATTAGTTAAGTCCCTCTTGAAACATTTTTTTAAATCTTGCCAGATTTTTAACCAGAAAGAAATTAAGAAAAATTCAGCGTGATTAGTGACACTGGCTCTTAAGGGGGCTGTTCACAGAAAACTTTATTTTACAGTTTTTATATTTGTACGAGATAAGATTTGTTTTGTAGATACGCATTGTATCAATTGTTTACTATGATGAATTTTTTTAGCTTTCATTGTTTTCGTATAGTGGCATGAAGTCCAAATTAACATAAAGCTGTTTTACGCGTGAAAGGAAAACCAACTGAATTACCGAAGTGAAATAGTTCACATTGAAGAAAAATGCCACGGGCCTATTTTAAAACATGTATAAAAATCACATTTAATTTTTTTTTGTTACAAAAAATACCGGATTTAAAATAAATAATTGCCAATTTTTGTGGATATTTTAAAAAATACGGAGAAATCCAATGTTGTTTTTGTACATGTCTGGACGTAGCTCGTGATATTGTTCTACAGTGTGAATTATTTAATTTTGGTAAGTCAGTGGGTATACTTTTTTTTTTTTTTGCATAAAACCGTTTATTGCAAATATGGTCTTTGACATGCCATTATACAAAAACTACGAAAGCTAAAAATGTTCATTACAGTAAAGGATATACACAATGCAGGTCCACAAAACAAACTATAGTCTAACTCGTGCGAATATTAAAACACTCAAAATTTCTTGTCCTCTCCTTCAATTGAGGGCAATATACGCTGCATAGTGTTCTGTTGTACTGAGACGCGCGGGGTAAATTATGCTGTATGAAGAAACATTTATGACTATTTTATTGTTCAGTATAGGGATTACTTTGACTCTGATAGTGTTAACATATGCCAGTGTAAAGTTTATGAATCTGTACTGTTGCAGCTGCGCCCTTGGTTTTAGGTTTTAATTTTTCTGTTTAGACAAGATAAACCAGAACAGAAATTAACATTAAAGTTCGCGATAAAGTGCCGAACAACCCTGATGTTACTAATATGAACTATAAGCAGTGAACCGCTTCGATGTCAAGTGCATACCCGCTTTCGATGTAGTCTTTCATGTCAGCTTTTTTTGTCAGTCTGCCTTGTCCAGATGTGTTACGATACAGGGACATCTAAGAATGATACTATAAAAACAATTTTTTTATTAAGTTGTAGTGGGAACGGCGAAGGTTTTCCATGAAATGACAGATAGTACCCTTATAATCCTGAACCCTTCAATTGGTCAAATAGTTAGCCAACTGCAATTTTTTGAAATAAATATACCCTTACTCTTTCGCCGTTGCTGCTCTTTGTCGTTCCATGAAACCAAAAGGGCTACCATAACAGTAAAAGAAACGAACCGAGTTTAGTTGTCAACACATAACTAAACGAAGTATAATAACTCTTAATTTTAATCAGTAATGCACCGACGATCTAAGACGCCTGCTTGTATTAATATATAGTCTGTGTAAAGTTGTGAACATTTTGGTTACTTAATAGAAATATTCTTCTACCAGTAGGCCCTATTATTTTGTCGTGTTCGGTAAAAGGTTTGCAATTGTAAAATACGTTACTCAGTCTGCTAGGTTTTCGTTCCCCACTGACAGCATTTTAAGGCCATGTTACGGAGTTTTGCAGTGATTTCGAAAATATATTTTTTTTATTTCTACCGAATACGCATATCAAAATTTCGCTGCACAGTTATATGTTATAATGTGTAGCTGAATTTTTTTGTAGAATTATACTGAACGGGGTTTTTAGATTTCATTACCCAAAGTACCACGTTTTTCGTCGTGAAAATAAGCAAAAATTAAGGAAATATTTTTTTTTTTTTTTTTTTTTTTTTTTTTGCTGGTGAATGGTACATTATTTTAAAAAACGCATCCACAGTATTGTGCATCGTGTGATTGCACATTGACTCAAAATTTTTCAAAACTTCAGGTTAAAAAATATTTGAGTTCACCAGTCTGAAAAAAACTCGGGAACAATCCCTTAAGGTAGTGAAACGAATTGTTTCCCGCCAAAATAGCCGCCCACCTTGTGTTTTAATACATTTGCGTGGGTAAATATTTCAACACGTATTATTTGTATTGCTTATTTACAGGGTGTCTTTTTTTATCAGTAAGCAGTGTTTTGGAATTCCGAGCGGTTTTGGCTCACCAGTACACATTTAAATTTCAGACGTCTGGAACAGCTTGATATGCAGTTTGAAATGAATACGGTCAACTTTAAAAATGAACTAGCTCCACACATTATGATTGCTGGTGAAATTATGCGCAGAGGTATGCTAAACAGCAGACGTATCGGAACATGCGTCATTAATCAGTACGTTTTGTGGAACGGTCGTTATAGCAAAACAGAAAATTCGACGCGGACGGGTGGACTGTCACATTAATATTGGTTACCGCCCTTCGTGATGACGGAGCGTGTGCGGGACGTGATTGGTGGAAAACGATCACTACGCTGTAAATTATACTATCTAAACAGCTTAGAACGTTTTTCACCCATAGACAGTATAGTCTCTTACGGAAAAATTGTGTGTGTGGGTGTGTGTCTTCTCTCTCTCTCTCTCTCTCTCTCTCTCTCTCTCAACACTCTTAAACGAAACTTGGCAAGAACACGCAATCTCGCAAGAAAAATAATTATTTAAATAAATACAATTGTAATAATACTTATAAGATTCAAAACGAATATTTGATCAAGAATTGTTAGCCTAAGTCACTAACAATATAGATATGAATTTTTGTGCGAGTTTTCTAAACGACAGCTGTTCTTTTCACTCCTTACTACTGCACGCGCCCTGCGTTTTTCGTTTTAACTCACACAAGTATTTTCTAGGAGAAATTATTTTATACTTATTTAGTATATTTTGAATACGTGTATTAATTTTTTTTATTTAAGTAATTATTTTATTTATTTTTTGTCTCGTGAATGTGAATTTTATAATAGATTTGAAAGAAGCAACATTTGTACCAAACAGACAAGAAAGCGAGTTGCCTAAGTATTGCATTTAGATCGATTTCTGAGCTATGTTTAAAGTTTCAAGTCTCTATTTCATCGGGAAGTTAGTTACAATTGTTTGCTAAATTTGTACCGAACAGGCTGTTTCGCCAGACCGCCAAACTTAGACTGTTACCAGATTATTTGAAATCTGCTCATTGCATATAAGTGAATAGCATTTAAAGCACGTTGCTCGTGTTCATACCCCTATCAGGTTCACCACTACTCATTAATTAATTTTTTCTAGGGGCTGATAAAAGCGAAAATATGAGTTCTTGCGGGTGTTCGTAATGTATGTAAATTTTGACGCAGAAGCTTTTAAAATGTATAAACGTGTGTAATACAGGGGCATCAGGGGGTGAGGGGGGAAGGGCGGGGAGCAATCTACCCCCTCCCCCCGCCCTGGATTTAGAATGTTAAGTGCATAAAATTTATTTTTTGTATTTTGTTATTTTAATAATGCTAACCTAAGCACATAAAACTGAAGTTTCATTATTAAAGTTTCTAATTTATACATGCTTAATTGATAAAAAAAACTGCAACAATGTCACTGTCACCGAAAAAAAAATACTGCCCCCCCCCCATGAAAAACCTGAGATGACGCCCCTGGCCTTAATTTAAAAAATACGTTATAAATTATATCGTCGGCTTAATGCTACAACTAGGTAAACTAGGTAGCTGGAGATATCCAACTATAACACTGAAAATTCCTTTGTCATACAAATGGTAATTTTTTAAATGCAAATTTGTGTTGCATCAACACTCCTAATTAACACATTTATAAATGTATACATATGAAAAGGAACAACCGTAAGGGTAGTGTAGAAATCTGCAGATAACTTTGTATGGTTAAATTTAAGTTACCCAGTTACTGCACTAACCTGACGATATGGTCATCACTGAAAGTATCATAGAGGCGAGTTGTCGGCGAGAAGACTGCGTGCCAGTTCAATTACTTGCGCCTAAAGGCTAGGGTGAGGTATGATGTGCGTGCTTCCTCGTACTTATCGCTTCCGCAATTCTAGGACTCAAACGCACAAGATACCTTCATCCGAACTGCCACTTTAATAAATACGGGGTAGAGTACGCACAGCATTTATTTGACTTTGTTGTTCATAAGCTGAATCATCACGGGGCGGAGAGGATAGCCACGAAGCCGACTGCAGGAGTTCCTGGAACGTCTATCATCGCAGAATATGCAGGTGCAGAGGAGTTCAGAGAGGAAAATCGGATGCTGTGCAGAGGAGTGAAATCGAATGAAGCTCGCGAGGCGGGGAAGGAGAGGAGAAAGGGGCGGAGAATGAGAACAAAAGCCTCTCCCTGCTCGCAGTTTAATTACAGTTTTAGGTTATTTTCACGTGCAAATAAAGAACAAAACTGCCGTACTTCTCTACAGCCGCGCTTTCACGAGCGCGACATATTAAAACACTAATTGGAAAACTTAAAATGGAAAATGTGATGTTCGATGGGGATTGTGACCCCGGATGTCTGACTGTATGTCTCGCAGTTAAACTGTTCGGGTTCGCCGTCTTGTCATATTGCAGTTCGCACTACACACACATGAGGAGAAATACACGAGGGCCAGGAAAGCGTGCCTGAATACAAGTTTTATTACTGGGTGCCCGTAGGCAGTCTGCGTAACCCGGGTGATGACATGGTATGAGTCCCTACAATGGAGAAGCACCGAAATGAGAAGGGCGGGGGAAACGGGAGATCCCCGAGAAAACCCGCCGGCCAGTGATATCGCCCGGCACGATTCCTACGAGCTGATATCAAGTGCCCGACCCTCGCATAGGATTGTACTCAATCGCCTTGGTGTAAGGCAGTGGCTTAGCCAGGATTTTTATAAAAGGGTAAGGGAGGGTTAAGGGGTGGCTCTCTGCAAAATTTTAATAGTTTTGAAAAATTGTATACTTATACGAGATATGGCTTGTTTTATAGATATATATTGAGACTATTTTTTACAGCAATGAAAATATTCTAGCTTTCGTACTTTTTGTATAATGGCAGGTCAAAGTCCAAATTCGCATAAAACGGTTTAATACAAAAAAGAAAACCGAAGGACTTACAGAAATGAAATAATTCACACTGAATAACAGTGTCACGGGCTACATCATACGTATGAAAATCACATTTGAGTACATTTTCTATTTCTAAAAAATTGTTTAGTTTATAACAAAAAAATTGGCCATTTTAAATATTTTTTTAAAAAATACATAAGATGTCACCTAGGAATTCTACATACCTCTTGACGTAGTCCTTGACACTGTTATTCATTGTGAATTATTTCATTTCTGTAAGTCAGTTGATTTTCGTTTCGTGTATTAAACTGTTTTATGCAAATTTGGTCTTTAACATGCCACTGTACAAAAACTATGAAAGCTAGAAAATTTTCATTACTGTAAAGAAATAGTCACTATATATATATAAACAAACCATATCTTGTATAAAAATAAAAATTATTAAAACCATTCAAATTTGGCGTGAACTCCCCTCTTAACCTGAGGATAATACAGTATGTCCATAAAGTCATAGTGCATGGTCATTCGTCTGGATGTGCGTAGGGCAACAAATGGAAGTCACATCGAACTGCACTGAATAGGTGCGAAACTTGATTAGTTTTCCTTTCGTTTGGTGAAGATTTCACATTTCTATTTTGATTCGTTGATTTCCTGTGCCCGGTTAAATGTGCAAAAGTGCACTGTCTTTACAGACATAACGAACACCGACCACCACTTTGAAGTGGGGTGTCTGGAGTCCTCGCGCGGGGAAATGTTTGGATTTCAAGGAGCAAAGTAATACCAGTTTAGCAGTTTTAGTAACGAACATTGAATATTCTAATATTCTCGTACTGGTAATTTTTAATAACTTTCTTCTAAACTGGGTACGAGTGGCAAGATGGGTTATAATCCCTATTCCACCCCCCCCCCTGTCTTTTCCTGGGGCTCCTGATGGGATGCGAGTGCACGTCGGATTAGTTAATTACACACACTACAATGTATGCTTCCTTTCTAAACTAATTTAGACATTAATAGTTTTTTGTTACGGGAAGCGTCATCGTCTGGTTATTTTTAACTGTCGTGATGCGATGCTTTTATTAATAATATATTTCAGACTTCGATTGTAAAATCGCTGTTTGCGAATATGTGCGTTATATCCGTAAATACGTGTTCTGCAAACGTTTTTTTTTCTAGGCCAGTAAATAAACTATTATCGAAGGACGTCACATTTGAATTAAGCATATCGTATTATGCCTTTACAACTTACAATGAACAAAAATGAAATTTTCAGGGCTTTAGCTGTGTTTTATTTAGCGTGTACAAGTATTCGAAAACAGTGTACTATATTTTCAGTACATTTAATATTTTTGTGGTATTTCATAACTCACTAGTGTGAAATGTGCAAAAGGAAACAACGTAATATAAATTAAAATTGTAATTATAAAAGTTATTTTTTATGGATTTTTTCATACAAGTTTCAAAATTACTCGGTTACCATGTTGATATCACCTTTATAAAGAAATTTTAAGGACTCAGTGCACGCTAAGGAAGTTTCGTGGAAATTAATTCCTGGGTCGCCATTCATTTATATTTGAAATTTTATGCTAAAATTCAAAGTAAAAGTGAGAAAAAACACAACAACACTATTGAAATCAAACTAACTGCCAAATTCCAGAGTTACTTCGTCATGAAAGGTATTTACTTTAAGGAACTCTAGTAGATACTGTTGTCACTAATTTATTTCTAAAATTTGCAATTGCACAGTATTTATGGTTAAATTGGTCATAATTTTATTTAAAAACATAAATTTTTTTACCAGTTGGTTTCGTGATTTTATCACATTTCCTTTGATGCTAAGCCACAAAATCATGAAAAACCCGCAAAACTCAGGAATGAAAATGTTTGCTCTAGGAGATGACGGAGAAAAGTGCATCCTGACGTCTTTAGTTTAGTTATTTGGCTTTCGACACGTGCAAAAATATCACGTTGTTGCAGATATAATTTGCGTGCTCTTGGACTACGAGTGCGACGGGGACCTGGAAGCGCGTAGGTCGATACCTGCTGGCTTACCACTTACATAATCGCCTCTAAGCGCGAGCCTCTCATCTACCCCCCTCTCTTTTCCACTCCCCGTCAATTCCTGTAAATACAGAATCAATGTAAAAGTAACCTATCAAATTGATCAAGTATACAGATGACTAAAAGAATATAGTACATGTGATTTCTGGAAGAATACTGCGATATATAAAACATAGCAAAGTTTTAAATGTTAGACTTAATATCTAATAGGTAGAGCCACGATTTTATGGCGTAAAGATTTTTGCAACATTTGGTTTCGATGCGTCATGTGCACACCTGCAGCTCTGCTACATCGTCTGTGGTTGGATGATTTTACTCTCACTGGCCTTGGCAAATTATAGACGTACAGAGTCACAATAATCTTATTCTGATTGGTGCAGTAAAATGAGAAACGTGTCTGAACTAAGACACGCTGCCAATAACCTTGAAACAGAACTGCAGGTGTGCACGTGAGTCACTGAAACAAAGTGGGGCAAAATCTTTTCGCGACAAAATCGTGGCCCTACTAATAGGTAATGTTGACATTCACATTTGACAAAAAAATGGAGAAATTGTTTTTATTTTTTCGCAGCATTTTGTGAGAAAACTTGCTGTCCCGACGTGCATTGCAATGCCAAATACAGTTTCGGGGGGTACGCCATTCTGCCTCTTTACTCCGCCCCCCCCCCTTTTTTTCCCCCCCTGCTAAACGTAAAATTATTTTGACAGAAACAGCCACGAGTGCACACAAAGCTCACCAGAGTTTTTTTCCCACAGAATTTTTTGGGTACCCCATAATGATCCTGTGCCCCGGTCGCCCCACACTTTTTTCCCCCATATTTTTTTTTGGACGGAAACCTTTGCGGGCGCACGTGCAACAGCTCACCAAAGTTTTATCGCACTCGTATGAATTGCACAAGAACGCACAGAAGATTAACAAATAGTAAACATTAATTTTTGTACATTATATTTTACGTATAACACAATTCGAAAGAATTAAGCATATATTCAAAATTGAGCCCTCGAGTGGAGTACTATAATTTTTCAACGAATTCCATTTTAAACTCCTGGATGCAAAATTAGTGGGCGTTGTATAATACAGTAGCTGCACGCGTTAAATCTAAATTAGTGAATATTCACTGATTCACGCCGATGAATGGAGCAGTTTCAACAAATTTAATCAGTGAGAAACCACTGAGAAATAGGTAACTATTCGCTGATTTCCGATAAAGAGTGCCAATATTCCACAAGTTAATTAGTGAATTTCCACAGGTTTTTCCGGTAATTTTTCACCGATTAAATGAGTGAAAACTTTTTTTTTAAACAACTGAAAAAAAAAACGGTGCATGTTCACTGATTCACTTGTGAGATGTTGGCACTCTTAAAGGGAATAAGTGAATATTCACTAATTCAGATTCAGAGTGCAAATAAATGCAAGATGCAAGGACTAACCATCCGCGTCAACAGAGTTTATATTAAGTACTGAAGTTAGGTAGGTTTGCTTACGACACGTGACCAGTTTTGCTCATTTGCCAGGTTAAGGAATTTGCGCAGTTAAATACCTAGGCAGTAAGAAGTAGACTTAGAAAGTAAGCACTAGAGTCGCAAAAATTGAGCGAACACAAGAACAAGGTTACTGCCTAAGTTTAGCCAATAGGAACATACTTTAAATTAAAATTGTAATTTTGGCTGTATTCGTTACACCGAAGACTATATGATTTAAAATGTTTCTAAAATAATGAGGGAATTACCATCGCTAGTATTTCCTATTAAAATCTTAACCTAAATTACTGTATTTCATTAGAAATACCCTCATCGGGTGTGTATTTAATATGTTAACGCAAGATGCGGGTATCCATGCGAATGATATCATGGGAATACCGTCATTTACTGTGATTTGTTTAACGTACGATTTTCTCTGTCGAACTTAAGCAAGAACAGTACAATTGTGAATGCTTCTGTTCAAACTATTGTGGTGGAAAATAATGTTAAGTCCTACCTCTTAAGCCTTAATACTGAAGTTTCTGATTGTGTAAACTCAATAATGCCTAAGTGCGCATGAGAGCAATGGGTCTCATCTCTTCGGATACTAAGTATATACACTGTAAAAAAAACTTCCTAAAATGTTTAGGAAGTAATTAACCTATACGCAGTGTGGGACAGTTACCATACTTCCGCCTTGTAAATATGCACAATTTTACAGTTGTTACAATACATGTCTGGTAACTTTAGTATACACATGACTGTTTTATAAACAAGTTTAGGAGTACAACCGTGGAATGTTTGGGAAAAATTTCTACCATACCTACTTTCTTATCGCTCCTGTACGCACGTGTGGCAAATATACAAACTATTTTTTAGAGTGTACATTGATAGTCACATTTAGTTTAGATTTAATTCAAATACTTTGTTGTTACGTTATAAAAATGACAGTAACAAATAAAGAAACAAGTATTACTCCGCGACTCGTGCCTGAGTAGAACGGTGCGCGCACCGTTTGAACAAACCAATTGCGCGGCAGTCTCGTCTATTACTTTCATACTCTTTGGAGAGCCCACAACGTTTAGTTCTAGCTGAAGTTGTACGCGAATCAGGGTAAGGTTAACTCTCAAAGTTTGTCACAGGGAAAATCTCTACCGCATGAACGCGGGTATCGGTAAGGGTTGAAAACTGAGCTTTCCTGAATTTTAAGACACATTAAATTGATAATTTAAAAACGCAAATTTGGTTTCTTTACAATTGAAATTTAAGTTGGTTAACGTCTGTCATTTCTAAGCCTATTTAAATTTATTTACACAACGGTTTCGTATTTTTCTGGTCACTTAGCGATCGCAGTGAAACTAGCGGCAGAGATTTTCCCTGTGCCGAACTCTCCCATAAGAAAACTCATTTGCTTTATAACCTATAGTAGAATTAACCCTACTCAGGCTAACCTCGTGAACCGGCGAACACGACAGAAGTGGTTGAGCTTGCAAGGTCCTAGGGTAGATGTGTACGGTCCCCAGCGGTATGGGATGGCGCCACCTGAAACTTTCCTCATCTCGGGGCACGTTGGCGCCTGATTTTAAGACGGCCCGCCGGCCCTGCGTCTCGCCGGGGAGTGCGCCGAGGAGGAGAAGGGATGAGATTATTCCATGACGCGGCGGGTGTGCTCATATTACGACGGCCGTGTGGGGGTGGGCGGCCCAGGGAAGATTGCGGCTGCGGAGGGGATGCGGAGGGGTTGAACGAATGGCCCATAAACATGATAAAATGTGGAGGAGTAAGGCTCCCTGGCTCTACTCTGTTCGGGGTTGGTAAGAGAGAGGGTTGAAAATGGCGCCGGTGTGGGTTGAGGGTTTGGCATCCGTACGACGCTTGCACTGCGCGTCGTCAGGCTTTCCACAGCCCGACGAATGGGTCGTTCCCGAGTTTCCGCAACACGATTTATAATCTTGAGGACTGACTTTCTCAGTCCAGACTGACTGTATTAAACGCCTTCTTCGCTGTTTGGCGTGCAGCCCAATTTTCAATTTTGCCGCTAATCTTGTTTGGCGACTTCACTACAACACCCGCCGTACGGCAAGTTGATAGTTTTAGAAACGAACTGTTGAAAAAAAAATGCTAGGAATACTTCCGTTACTACCATAAAACTACGTAAGCAAGTGAGAAAGAAATATGACGAGATAAATAAATGAATGTATTTTTGACTCGATTTAGTTTCTTGGACATAGTCAATTGCGAAATGAATGACTGTCAAAGAAAACTAAACAAATAATTGAAAGCAACAAATAAGCAGAGTATGCTTTAGTCAAAGGTACACATACACAACATTAAATTCCAAAATGGAATCGGGTCAAATAAAACAAGGAACAAACAGATAATAAATGGAAACAAGAAATAATAAAAAATTAATCAGAAAATAAAGAAACCAAGTAACATGCGACACAGCGATGAGACAAAACAAAATCACATATATCAGACACGAAACTACTGTGTTTTGTTTCGTCTCATCGTTGTGTCGTTTGTTTTTTCTGTTTGTGTCTGATATCTGTTGTGTTTTGTCTCGTCTCTTCGTGGAGTCGTTTTGTTATTTTTCTGTTCGTGTTGTATGTGCAAAATGATTCAATTTGTAATTTTTTAAGCAGTTTGGTAAAGTAATATCGAAATCATCGAAAAAATTTAACGCATTCTCCAAACGTGCGTTGTTCATAGGCATTTGGCGATCGATTCGCGTGTGCCACATAGAATCAGTTGGATGCATCGTCTGGAACTTTCTTGGGAAAGGAATATCCTACATGCTGACAGTAATCTTAGGCTTTTGTGACATGTATGAAAGCGCCTACTGACCTGGTTAATGACCGGTTATCAGTCCACATAACTAAGTCAATTTTGACTGCAACTGCAATGTGGGCATGACATTGGTTGTGCCGTACGTATCCGATGCAGTGCCTGTCTACAATTTTTGTACTTAAATTAAAATGACACGTAAGTTTCGCCGAGTGTGCCGAAAATTTTGTCTTGCATCTTAGCGTACATTACATTATGTAAACTTTACATTAATGTACGCTAAGATGCAAGACAAAATTTTGTTAACAGTAAGCGCCCTGATAACTGGCATTACTTAATGAAGTTATGTGAAACTGAGTAAATCTAAATCCAGAGCTACGAAAAAAAAAAAAAATATGGCATAGCAATTGTAAGTTTAGAGAAGCAATGTGTTAAGAGCGTCCGTGTACCGCGTTGTAATGTATAAGAAAACTATTCCACATGTGGCCATTTACCAGTGTGCGAAAAAAAAAATTCTGACAAAGACGGGTTGTAATTTTTAAGGCACCAAAGGCATTAAAAACACTTTCTAAGCGCTAGAACTTAGCGAAACACAGCCTTTTCAAGGCGTAGTACTACAAAATGTACAAACCGAACTCGTATAGAAACGTGCACTAAATTTTGCAAAAGAATTTCCAACAATAAAATTATGTAGTCGCCGCTTAAGAGGAGTCCTCGACTGGCGCATGGACGGCGTTGCAGCGTGTCACGCGCATACATTTTTACGCGAAACCGCTTAAGTTATTCATATTATGTTTATCTACGAAAAGAACACACACTTGAAACCATGCTTCTATTTTTTCAAAAATGCAGCACGCTTGTTAGAAACATGATATTCGGGCCTCTCAAAATGGTTAAAAACGGGTTTTTTAGACTGTTGTAACTTCGAAAATATTACCTGAATTCGTAAAGTGCAAAACGAGAGGCATGCGTTGGTCTTTACTTGAAACGATTCAAAAATAAAATATTGGGGCTACCGCTTAAAGTCCTATAGTAAAATGATTACAACGGAAACCTTGCACGCCAGTTTGGCGCACTGCGAATAGAGGCGATATGCTTCTCGTCAAGCGCGGGATACTGGCTCTTATCGCTACGCTGTTCCCACGCGTCAAAGGTGGAAATTTGACACCGCGAAGGACTCCTCTTAACGTCCTATAGTAAAAATCAATAAGTGGGAATCTTGCACGCTAGTTCATCACATAGCTCTTTGTGGCGACGCGGCATTGGCCTATTTTAAATTTCTACCATATTAAAACCCTGAATTGTTTGCGTAGGCCTGTATACATAACGGGGTTATCGAGAAACGTTGGTTACGTGACATATCAAACATATGTAACTCCCAACAGGTTGCTTTTCATCGACAATGAATTTTCTTCGAGCAAAAGACACGGAGTGCTGCTCTCGCCTGTGCAACTGTGTGTAGACTAGCGGCACGACTCTCCTGCGTCACTGGTTGCATAACGCGCGTATGACAGGCGGCGGACACGCAACGCGAGTCTCCAGAAATAGCAGTGTCATAACAGTTGGTATGCGAGCGTCGGAGATGGTTTTCATTCCACGCCGACGATAAGATAATAGCAGGAAGTGTCTGTTAATGCATTCGTTGTTCAGCTATTTATATTTTACAGCTACTTGAACTACTCGTGTTGGTGGCAACGGAGCTGTAACAAGATCAAC
>PNEQ01080697.1:22636-34159 GCA_003012365.1 Medauroidea extradentata
TTTTTTTTTTTTTTTTTTTTTTTTTTTTTTTTTTTGTTAACTTTTGCAGACAATGTCAGAGTTTGAGTTACGAGGTTTTCATTCTAAGTCATCGATATGAGAAACTCTAGTATTTCCTGTTGTGGCCAGAATCCTTGGTGAAAAATCGATAAATCGACTGAATGGATCCATTTCTCGTTGTTCGACATTACTTAAAGATGTTTTTCCTGTAAGCAGACGTGTCATTTTTAGTCGAGTTTATTATTTTTTTTTGTGGAAATACGGTGCTAGTAGCTGGCAAGCGGTAGTCGTTTGTTTTTTTTAGAGTTATGAACTAATTTTCGTTTTATTATACGATTTAAAAAAGGCGTTAAATATAAAATCACATTTACGTTTTTTTTTTCCGAAAACACGTAGGCCTGTTCATATAAGTTATTAAAATCAGTTTACGACTTGGTGGCTAAATTTGCCAACCTGGTGAACTTTTCGGGTTAGTGTTTAACGAACTTGTGTTAAAAATTTGGTGTAATTTAAAGCTTAGACATTGGGATTTTACTGATGTTTGGAATAGTTTTGATGGCGTATCTGTTTTTCTGAAATGAAAGTTTCGTTCATGTCGAAATAATTTACTTATTGCGTGTGTTGCGGAAATGTTGGTTGACAGAGCGCTATTGGAATGGTCATCGTTACTGACAATGAAATGTAATGGTTAGTATTAATGTAGGCCTATTTTTTACGTATTTCTGTCCGTGGTACTATTATCTACGCGAAATACGTCTTTAAAAGTAACGACTTCGCCATAACTTTGTAGTTTTCTTGCAGTGAGTTGAAGAAATTGCAATCTTTAACTAGATGGGTCAAGTGTATTTTTATACACACAAGACCGTGCTAGGTGGCGCAAGGTCGACACGTTGGACTCGAATTCGAGAGGACCCGGGTTCAATCCCCGGCTACGGCATCCTGATTTCGATTTTCCATGCGGTTTCCCGACATAGCTCCAGGTGAACGTTGGGATGGTTCCTTAACATAGGCCATGGCCGATTCCTCTCCCAGCTCTTTTGTCATTGTACCAAGTTGTGTCACCTTCTATAATGATCTTACCTTTATACACTCGGCTCTTCACAAAATGACCCCGAAACTAATGTACACATAGTATTCCTTGTCTACGGTAAGTTTATCGTATATTTTGAGTTACTTATTTTTTTTATTAAGGGCGCGGTCTACCGCAATTTTCATCACCATTATTTTATTTTTTATTTGCACCAGACATTTTTTTTTCTAATTTTAGACACAAAATGTGACTAAATTTGGCTCTTATTAAATTTTTTTATCTGTCATAGTTTTCGCGTAATGGCTTGTTAAAGTCATATTTTGCATGTTTCCGTTTTAACGACCACACTAAAACCACTGATGTACCAAACTCAAAAAAATCACAGTGGATAAAGACATTGCAGGCTACAATGACATGCTCATAAAAATAAATAATAAAAATTATTAGAATTAAAAAAAAATGCTGAAACTCAAAATTAAAATTTAAAAAAATCAATAATTATTTTTCAATTACAAATAATTTTTTTCTTTAATTTCATGAGAATGTCATTGTAGCCTGTAATGTCTTTATCCACTGTGATTTTTTTTTAGTTTGGTATATCAGTTGGTTTTAGTGTGGTCGGTAAAACGGGAACGTGCAAAATATGACTTTAACAAGCTATTACGCGAAAACTATGACAAATAAAAAAATTTCATAAGAGTCAAATTTAGTCACGTTTTGTGTCTGAAATACGAAAAAAATGTCTTGTTACAAATAAAAAATAAAATAATGGAGATGAAAATTGCAGTAGACCGCGCCCAAAGGGCTTGTGTTAGTTGACTTAAAACGGTGGCGTTTATCAAGTTTATGTTTGGGAAACTTGCGTCGCAGTTAATTAGTATTTCTGAGGCGCAGGCAGATAGCAAGAACGTAAAGCGATTTGCTAGGAAAGCAAGCAAATTCGGAGGTGTATCGTGGAACGTGTGTAATGAGGGGAGTGTCGGCGTAGGAACGTATCGGCCGTGAATAATTACCGTGCCAGAAGTTTAGCTTTAGCGCGGCGTGTTGTTTCTGGTCCGGCGAGTACGTAAACCTCCGAGCTGGAGTCTAGTCGCAGCTGTTAGCAAGCTTTCGCTGTGCAAACAGCAGATGCCGGAACTCGTAGTAGTGAACAAAGCCAGTTTATGAATTTTTTTTCTCCGTTACACGCATCTTAAGAGTCCTATACGGCAGGCGCTTTTCTTATGGCACTCTTTGAGGGCTTGGGCCCGAGTTTCTCGGCTTTCGGGAGAATTATTATTTTTAAATCCATACAAGAGTCAATATCGTAAAATTGCTTCGTATCTTTTTGAAAATTGGTTTTACTCTGCAATGTAATTTTTCGAGAAAAATTGTGTGATAAGTATAGCTAATTTATCAATTAAAAGGAAATTTAGTTAATTAACTAATTAGCAACTATTTTGCAGTCTTCTGACTCGACAAAATTAGGGTATGCAGTTTAAATAAGTCATAACAAAGTTACGAAGCGATTTTACGATATCGGCTACCATTTATGTTTTAAAAAATAATTGACATTAAATGCGAAGAATCTCGGGCCTACCTGCGCGTCGGAGGTTCAAAAGCGACGGAGCAGTAAGGTTGACCTTGAAGCGCTCATCAAATGCATCGCCTCAACGAGCCAAGCGCTGAAATAGCGTGCAAGTTTCCTGCCGAACGGTTTTTACTATGGGACACTAAACGGTGACCGTATAATTTTATTGGTGGAAATTAAGTAGCAAAGTTAAGTGCACATAATCGCAATCTGAGTTTCACACACATCCGGTTAGTACATTTTGAAGTACGCAAGTCTGAAAAAGCGGTTTTTAGCCATGTTGGATGGCTTAGAAACAATGATTTTAATTAGTTTAGTTTCTTAATAATGATGTCCCGACCTTGTCTGAAGTGTTTCTTTTCTTTTCGTTCGTTTGCTCAATAGGTACACGTGTAATAGTTTCTTAGAAAAAAAAACCTGTTAACGAGCACACTGCAACACATTTGAAGTGTGGGATAGGCGGCCGCCTTCAAGTGGAGACCATACATTTTAATTTATGGAACGAACATAGTATAGCCCAGCGTATTCTTGTGTATTTTTGTTTCACGATTCCTGTCGGTATTTTTTATGTGACATCTGTTGAGGCGCCAGGGAACCATGTTTCTAAGCATGATATCTAGAAAACAAAAATTGAGAAATAAAGTTTAAAGTGTAATTTTTTTTTCGTAGTTTAAGGTACTGATCACACGTTTAATAGTATTTAACTTTATTGTAACACGCTGCAACACAGTTAATGTGCTAGCTGTAATTAGTATCTTAATCCCAACTCAGTAAATTTTCTCTTCAGGATATGGGCGTTCAGTCGTACAATTTTAATATGTGTTCTGGAACAGGATATTACTGTGACTTTAATTGATATGTAATTTTAGGTACTTTTGAAACACACACATTATTCCTATAATTTTGTAGACGATGTAGTCTTGTTTCCAAAGTGCATTACTGTGCTTTTTCCTGATGGTCGCTGTTAGCACAGTGGCTAGAGCACTCGCCTCCCACCAAGGCGATCCGGGTTCGATTCCCGGCAGGGTCGGTCCCCGGAATTCCGCATGTGGGAATCGTGCCGGTCGATGTCGCTGGTCGGTGGGTTTTCTCGTAGCTCTCCTGTTTATCCCACCCCTTCATTCCGGCGCTGCTCCATGCTCACATCATGTCACCCCTCACCAATGCTATAGACCTAGGCGTTGAGCGCCGACTATATCATCTTCAATTGACTATGCTCTTTCCTTTGAAGAAAGAGTACATAGAATTTTGAGACAGAATATAATACTAATAATAATTATATTTTCATTTATTTGAAGTTACTACTGAATTTTAACATATTTTCTCTAGTTAAATTCTGGGGCTGCAAACGTGTAGATAGGCAGATACTTTTTCATCCCCCTTCCCGTTTTTTCGCCAAGCACGAACTTTTTGTACCTAATATACAGTTACCTCATTTTTACAGCCAATATATCTTGGCAAGTGCTTGTTACGTTTCAACACGACACGTGAGGGTAGGCAGGTGGTTGAAGTGTATGAAGATGACGAGGGGAGCGGTCGAACGAGGGAACAGACGAGCGAGTTTCAGGTTGCAGACAGGCAGGCGCTCCAGGGCACGTCGTATAACTCCGTCAGCTGATTGATTGTTTACCTGTTGGACGTATGTTCTCGTGTATTAAGCCCCGGGCAGACACCCCCGCGGTCGAGGCTGGCAGCCGGGCTGCTTTAGCTACAGGTCTGGAAAACCACGTGAAAATCCAGGGAAATTGCTTTGTATGTTTGGAAATTCAACTGTGTAATGTAAACTGTCAGCCTAGTTAGTTTACTTCAGTTTAAATGTATCCATTTTTGCATTAATATGAAAATATTATAAATTCTTAACTTACATTTCATATTTTTTCTTTTAACCTTAGGGGCCGCGGTGGTAGAGAGGTCAGACCTCTCGCCTCCCACCAAGGCGATCGGACTCGATTCCCGGCGGGGTAGGTCCCCGGACTTTCGCATGTGGGAATCGTGCCGGACGATGCAGTTGGTCGGCGGGTTTTCTCGGGGATCTCCCGTTTCCCCCGCCCTTTCATTCCGGTACTGCTCCACACTCATCTCATATCACCCCTCACCAGCGCTAAAGACCTCGATGTTAAGCGCTGGCCAAAATTTCTCTCTCACATTTTTATTAGTAGCTGATATATTACTCTATAGTGTTTACAGTAAGTAATATTTCAGAAGTGGTTTGACACACACGCACGCCTGAAAATTTAGTTCATTCAAACTTTATAAGTTAAATTTTTGTGGTTTTAATATTACGTGAAAAATACTGTAAATCTGTGCTTTTCGTCTGGAAAACCAGGAAAATTGAGGTGTACCGCGCCCTTAATATTCTGTAGCAATCGTTGTGGAGCAAACTTTCAAAACTTAGACACGTCAATAATATCTGATTTGGCAGGAAAGTGAAACAACTTATATGTTGTGATAACAACGGAAATGAAATATTAAGTTAGTTGTTTTACATACATTACTTAAACTGTAAAATTATGGTTACTAGCCTGTTATGAGATAAGTTAATATTGCATTCGTTGGTCAGTAAGGAAAAAGGGCCATGTCTTGGTCCGAATGAATACTATGTACTGGCTTTAAAGGTTTTTAATTCTTGCCAGAGCCAACATTTCTGAATTATACGTCACCCAGTAGATAGCTGTTGTTTTGTCTTTGTTATGAATACAAAAGTACAGTGGAGTGTACTAAGTCTTGTTTTGAATTAAAACGCAAATTTTGTCCTATTTTTAAATGGGACAAGTAATTTTATAATTAAATGTATGTATTCGTGTTTAACTCACTTACCTTATTTAGAACATATGCTTTAACTTATTTTCTGATTTTTGTGGACATATCATGCTCTGAAAGTTTTCTCTTTACATGCATATCTCGAACTACTGCAGCAAATATGGGCACGTGCAGTTCTTAACACACCAGGCGCATGTTTGTAAGAGCGGTCATGTGTGTGAACATTTCGTAGTTTTATGTCTGTACGAAATAATGTTAGTTCTGTAGACGTTACTAGCGACTACATCACCATACTCGCGGAGCATTTTTAGCATACATAATATTCACATTCAGATTCGAAGGATTGTTTCTGTTACGTCAGCACACACCCAACGAAAACCAGTGAACATATTTTAGTGAAATTAATAGTTGTTTCATTTTTATCATTGTGTTATTTTTTGTATAAATTAACAGCTTCGATTTATTCTTCAGTACTATGTACTTAGGCTTTTTTAAAACAATATTTGTTGACGTAAACATATAAAGTTAGGTTGTCACAAGCTCACCGCACTTAACATAATCTCACACCGTTTTACGGTAAGTTCTGTTTTTTTTATAACTGTTAGCATGTAGCCTGTGACATATTATTTAAGAGATTTTAATTTAATCCTTAGATATTACTTGTAGTGGTCATACCGACAACTATAAGTATCAGTCTAATCCTGAATTGTAAGTCGTAAGTGCATAGATTGTTATTGTTGTATATGTACTAGATAGCGAAGGCACTCTATACATTTATTTTTCTAGTTCTTGGTAGAGCATTATAAGTAGGCCTACTTCATTTTTTAATTACACGTACATTGCAGTATTTTCTTTAGAAAAAAAACTGTTTCCATCATAAAATAACCATCGCTAAGATGTCCTCCTGATAAATGTTAAATGTATTTGTTATTTTATAACATCGCAGTTTCTGCGGCAAGGAAGGTGATTTAACATTCGGAAGCTTTTCTGCCTTGAATGTAGAGTAAATTTTTTCTGATGGCTTAAAAATTTCGAAATATTTATAAGTGAATTGTATGTGAAAAGATAAAATAAAGCGTGAAAGTAAACAATCTTTAAGTTAGTTTATAGTGTCGTAAGTTTCGTTGTTCGTACCGCATGCCATACACATTGTGAACTGAACATTATAAAAAGCCAGCTGGCCAGCACTCATACGTTATGTAAAAAACTACTGCTTTAATAATTTGGTACTTACATACAGGGACTTAGTTTTAAGAGTGTACTTTGTTTTCTGATTTCGAATTATGTTGTGTAGACAAGTGAGCTTCTTGTTACGTGTTTTTGTGTCTGTTTTGTGTTTTGAATGTTTCTTATGTGCAGAATGTTGTTATTGTATATGTTGATGCTTAGCGGCATGAAATGTCCGTCGTTCGTCTAGCTTGCGTTGGCAACTCTGTGTCATGTGTGTTTTGAATCATAAGGTTACTGCTAAAAATCTGTACTACACAATTTTAACAAGGAATCGTATTTAATTTAATGCTAAATTTTTGTTATGTAGGTATTTCAGTTATCTACTGCAGTTGTTAGATGTAGTTGCATGAACTAATTTTGAGTTTTCATGGTGGCATATTTGTTTTCTAGCAGCCCTTAATTTATGTATTTTTTTTACAAAATAATGTTAACGAAATTAGCGTATTTAATAATTCTTATTATAACTTCCAAGTGGACCAATATATTGTTTTATTGCATTATGATTGGCGCGAACCAAATTTAGAGAGATTTACAATTTTTTCTTGTGCAAGACATCGCTTCGAAGGTATTTCTATTAATTTAGGCAACTTAAGATGAAAACTGCTGGAATACTCATGAATAACGTTTTTGGATAGCACAAGTAAGTAATTCAGTTGAGGAATTAATGAAGCAGAAAGCTTCCTCGTAGGAGTACCCATCGCAAAACAGCTCGGTTTCTTGTAGGAAACAGTCTAAGTATGTATACACAAAACCTAGATGCTAACCTTGAAAGTTTTAAATGCAAGGTACTTTCTGTGCCATGCTAGTTTTAAAGTTTAACATTTTACTGTTCTAGATCGGTATAAATTAGTTTGTATAAATGAAAGGAATTGTGTAATGACAAGTTAACATAAAATAATTCGCGAACGGACTCCAGTTTGTGTAAGTGTGCAGGGAAAAGCTTTCCTTAATGTTTTTAATCGCTCGAGTTTAGTTTAAAATAAGTTTCATGGTTGACAAGTTTTTGTGAAATATTTTATGTTACCCAATTATAAAACAGTTTTTGTTAGTGCTCCTTGATTTTTTTTTGTACATAATTGGGTTTATTCTGTGCTTTAAAAACAACGTAAAATTGTGATTTTGATTTGTTACTACGCAGAAACTCTTGCTGTTTGTGTGTGAACATGTACTGTATGAAAAAAAAAAGCTTTAAATGTCTTTCTGTAATAGATACTCGTTCGTGTGTGTATATTTGAAAATATTAGGAACTTTACTCTTTCTTGTGCTGACTCGCTGTCAAACGAGTACGTCTGAAACAAAACTGTTGTACAATTTTTTTCATACTGTTGAGTGTTGAATCCTTAACAGGGGCATTGACTAAGCTTGCTTGTAGTTAGATTGGTAGCAATAGGAAATGTAGTTGCGTGTTTCAACTTCGTGTTCATGTGTTTGTGTTTAGTTTGCGAATAATTTTATCAGTTTTTCGTTTTAAAAGAGAAGAAAGTAGGATTCGGTAGAGTAGTTGAATTACTGAACTTTTTTTTGCATTTTTTACATTGGCGAGCCCGTGGCCATTTTTAGTCGTGTTTACATGGGTGATGTTGGTATGACACACGACAGAAGGGCTGACAATCAGAAGGATGAGTATATTCTAAGTAGGGGTTTGATTAGGGTGGCTCTTGGCTATTATTAGACGTGGTTACACTGGCTATGTTGGTATCACACATGACAGAAGAGGGAATAATCAGAAGGATGTGTATTACATAGTAGGGGTTTGATTAGGGTGGCTCTTGGCTATTATTAATCGTGGTTACACTGGCTATGTTGGTATCACACATGACTGAAAAGGGAATAATCAGAAGGATGTGTATTACATAGTAGGGGTTTGATTTGGCAGGCCCTTGGCTATTATTTATCGTGGTTCCGCTGGCTATGTTGGTATCACACGTGATAGAAGGGCGAATAATCAGAAGGATGTGTATTACTTAGCAGGGGTTTGATTTGGCACGCCCTTGGCTATTATCAGCTGTGGTTACACTGGCGATATTGGTATAACACATTACAGAAGGGCGAATAATCAGAATTATGAGTAAATACTAAGTATGTGTTTGATTTGGCAGGCATTTGGCCATAATTCAGAATATAAAAAGAGAAAATGTCGAACATTGTTACTATAAAAGTCTGGTAACAGTATAGATTTGACTGCTTCCTAAAAATATGTTTGAACGTTACCTCTGATGTGTGGGAAATAATTTACAACACCTACTTTCGTAACATTAATGTAAATCGTTGAAATTTACAAATACATTTTTGCAGTGTAGATAGAAATTTGTAGGTTTGTTTGGTCTTCCTTGTTCCAACACCGCGTTTCGTGGGCTACAGGTGTGGACGTTCCGACGAACATTGTAGTTGACACCTTCAGGGTCTCAGAAGCGACTGAGATCTCGGAGTTGGACTTGGCTTTTATTAGATATTATCGTGAATCCTGTCTGTGATTAGATGTTCAAGTTTTGTTATCTCCTCTAGTGGTATTGGGAGGAGGAATCCGGACGTTCTGTAGTATTCTTGCAGTTTCCATGCATCTCTCTTCTGCAGCTGCTGCTGGAAATTGGTAGGTGGTAGGTCTCAACTCCCCTTATCAGCTTCTCGCTGCTTATCTGATTGGAAGTGACTGCATAGTTCATGCCTTTTGCCAACGTAACATTAAGGGTGGTGTCTGTACTATCATGTTAAATTATGTTTGGCGAGTAAATATGCACGAGACAATTTGTGAGGTGTTGTTTTTCGAGTATTTTTGGATACGGTTAACCGGGGTTAGTTTGTGACAGCAAGAGTGACTTTGCATCACGCAAATAGTTTTACATTTTAGCTCTTTGAATAATAAGAAGATGTATTTTTACATAAAACCATCCAATCTTTTATGTATACAGGTTTCCAGCAATAGCCGCGTAATAATGCATGCCACGCGAATCCTGGACTGCCAAAATGTACTATGCCATTTTATACAATGTGCCATAGCTCTGTAGTTAGTCCCCTCTTGCACTCCACATATATTTTACTACTACTGTTCTGACTTGAGTATTATGGGTGCAGGTTTAAATCCCGAGCAGTCCGAGCATGATTTTACGTTTAGCCTACTTGACGTAACATACATAAAATAATACTTGGATGTGGAGTTCAAGAAGGGACTGTCTCCGTGCACGCAAAATGTCGCCCTACAACATTTTGCCATTTACATTTTCGTCTCCAATGTAGCCGAGGATTCGCGAGCTGTGCTTACTATACTTTGTTCTTGGGCATCCTGTATACATTTAGTACAGTTTCACCAAGTGACACAGTCACTCCGTGCTATCACGAAGTAATCCCGGCGTACGGAAATGAAAACGCTGTTTCGACATAGTTTTCAGGGTATTTGAGAAACTCCCAGAAGATTTGTATCAATTCCTATATCAATGCCGAGATGAACAAATGATCAATTGTGCAGGTTGTACCCCGGATTTTCGCGAGAAGAATTTTGCAACGACTGGTTTCAGTGTCTTATGTGCACACCTGCAGCTCTGATTTGCGCTTAGTCATTGGTAGAGATGGTGAAATTTCGTGAATTCAATGACCTGCATGTTAGACTCAAATATCCTATGCATACTCAAGCCCTGTCTATTCTTTCATTGTCTGATGTTGTACTGAGTAGCAGCTAGTGGACAAATGGTCGGGGCTTGAGTATGTATATAGGATATTTGATTCTAACATGCAGGTCGTTGAATTCGCGAAATTTCACCATCTCTAGTCATTGGATGTTTTTAACTGTCACGCGCAAATTACAGACGTGTGGTGTCGCAATAACTTTCTGATCGAAGGTCTCAAATGAAAGACGCGTCTGCACAATGACACGCTGTCAATAACCGTGAAGCAAAGCTGCAGAATTCTTTTCGCGAAAATCAGGGTTCCCAACTGGTAGGTACCGAACTCGACGGAATGAAATGCAACATGTACAGTCGTGACGTTGAAGGCAGCGAGTAGTTAGTGATAGTTGTTGGAATGCAGTGTGTGTAGTGTACGTAGAGCAAGTGGCTTGCGCATGCGTGTTGTGGTTGTCTGTTTCTCTGTGCATGTCGCCCGCCGGCCCGCTCTGCCCGTCTCGCTGGGGGATGATGATGCGCGCAGTGGTTACCTCGTTGTATGTTACAGTGAAGTACCTGCGTGAGGTGACTCCTTACTTCCGCAAGGCGAGCATCATCTCGGAGGTCGGCTGGGAGCTGCAGCGGGGCTTCCTGGGAGGAGCGCCTCCTCGCCCTCACTCGCCCCAGCGAGCCGACACTCGCTACTTGCCGCTGCAGCTGTGCTACCTCGTACGCAACTACAAGCACCACGACCCCGGTGAGTCATTCCGCACCACGCCAACTATATATATGGCGAAGCATGAAGTGTTCTAGGGCAAGCTGTGATTAGCAGTGACTATACATAACTCTCAGTTGCCTGTGGAACCCTTCGACTGGTAGGGACTGGTAAACAATTCAGCCAGTAGCATGTGAGAGGCGAGGAACTAATTCTCAGTAACACATCTAGGTCTCTGCAACACAGCTTACACGTGTTCAAAGTGTATAGTCGGGTCTCATACTGCTTGCCTTTGAACACGTCCACGCTTCGCCAATATCTAGTTTCATTGTCTAAAGAATAGTGTAGGCGGTTCGGGATAAAGTGAGAACCAAAAAAAAAGCCCCGTTGAAGTTCTACTTCCAGCCAATTCGTATCTTTCCGCGCGATACGGCTAACGACGTGACGTGTCCAACCTCTCTGGATACGACACTTGATGTTTGCGCGTATAAGATCAATTGTGCAGTCAATATGAATAGGTACAGTTTGGTAAAAAATTTATTAATTAAATAAAATACAGTTATGTAGATTTCGGTTGGTATTGTTTCTGATGTGTTGTATTTAAATGAGAAAATACACGGTA
>PNEQ01080697.1:34259-63937 GCA_003012365.1 Medauroidea extradentata
ACACCTACTGCCAATCAGCGTGAGGCAGCTGCTCTGCTAGTCGGCAGCCAGGCCAATAGGAAACCTGTAGTAACATGCAGGAGCCAAACAGACACGGGGCTGGAGTCTACAGCCTAGGGCAGCCAATAAGCGGCCAAGTTCGCCTATATCAAACGAGCCGCCACGTCATTTCACGTCTGTATTACTATTTAGTCTGTGGTACTATATTGCATAATTTCGCTGCCAACCATACAAGCAGTACGGTAACTATAGTTTATGTTGAATTATATGCAGTAACGACTAGTGATATTTTTCAAAGGTTAAATTTTTAGTGATCACTTTATCCCTAATAGCCTATATACACGCTTGTCTTATTTTGACAAGAATGTGTACACCTCCTTATAGGTAGAGACCTGAAAAATTCGCGTTTTCTTTTAGGTACAAGCTAGAATACCAGCAACTATAGGTCTGTATCACGCTCACAATTAGCCGTTGACTTACTCGACACTTCCTAGAAGTATCTGAGCCAATAATAAATCTGTAGCTGAATACATGCCCATTTAACTGTGTCAGCGAGCAGCTAATAAACAGCTGCTGTCTACACGATTTCACATATATTCTTGGAGGCTAGCCTACGGGTCAGTGAACCCGCGAATTTTTCAGGGCTCTACTTATAGGTATCCCCCACTATGCATGCTTGAATATACTTATATGGCAAAATAAATCGGGAATATGAGGGTCAATTTTAGAGGTGTGGCTATACATGGCTTCAGTTTTTTCTACTTACAAATGAACAATTAACTTAGGCAAATGTGCAAAATATCAACTGCCTCTAATAAACAATTCTAGCTAGAATGCAAGATCTTGCATGCACGCTGCTAGCTTACAAGTCGGTCAGTCACACGATGCAAGTCGCCTTGAACAAGGTCTTCTTGTTCAGAACGGATAACCGTGTGCGGATCTGCTTCATGGTTGCTGACAGTGTGTGTTGGTATAGAGGCTTCGTCCATCTTGACTGTGCCAGTCAGAAAAGAAAAGTTGCTGCAACACCACACGTCCGTGACTTCTAAGTCCAACCCCGAGACGCTGTGAGTTACAAATCTTTGACCATGTAGCAGAGCTGCTGGGGTGCGCATAAGACTTTGAAACACAATGCTGCAAAAATCATTTCGCGAAAATCCAGGGTTTCTACAGGCTTGCACATTTCACGTTATCATTAGAGTCCCGGATATTTCTCGGGCTCAACGACCAGCCGACTGGACTCCACAGTACTATATACACTATGTCCTCAGATACTTGTACATTGTCTGTTGCTCCAGTGAGTGAGCATTTGACAATGTAGCGCGGGTGTCCATGAGTGTTTTTATGCATGTCCGCCATTGGTTCAGAGTCCTCAAGGTCATGTTTAATATACAGTGACTAGAGATGATGATGGTATATCGCGAAAATGTTTTGTGCCAAAATAGCCTTGAAAACACTGACACAACGAAGCTGTCTGCAGACCAATACCAGGCATCAAATATTACAATATCGGGATTCTCATTGACTCAGTCAAATAGGGCAACAGCTCCACGTACAAGCTAAATCCAGTAATCTTCTGGTAAGCTGGACGTGTATTGAAATCCATCAAACAGTCAACTTTTCCCGCGATAAACCATCATCTCTAACAGTGACCCGAGTTAAAAAGTTTACAACTTATACAGGACTTAAGTCCAATACACACGGTTATCTTTTTTGAACAAGAAGGTGAACATCTTCTTGTTCAAGGCGACTTGCATCGTGTGAGTGGCCGACTTGTATGCAAGTAGCGTGCATGCAAGATCTTGCATCCTAGCTAGAATCATTTAGAGGCGGTTTTCATACACCTTCTCGTGCAAGTAGTTTGTTTATATTTTCATGTAGCTCGTTTATGTACGTTAATATATTCTAAATAGTATTTATTAGAGAGTAGAACACAAATTGAAGCCTCGTATAGGCACATAACTTTATTTTTCAATTTCTATCCTGTATATAACTGATGTCTCTTATAATTTAAAATGACAAATTCCATATTCTTGTTATTTTTATAGTAAGAAAAATCAGAAAATTAAAAAAAATAGTATAAAAAAACAAAAAAAAAAAGGTCTCGTATTTCTAACCTTATTTGGCATATAGGCACATTCAAGCTAGTACGCAAGTACTGCCGTGTGTACGGTACATTCATGAAGTATGTATACAAGGAAGTGTAAACATTCTTGTTCACCTTTTCGTGATCACCTTGGTGTACAAGGAAGAGGCCCGTGTGTATTGGGCTTTAGAAATCCAACCTCTCCTCAGTTGAATCCGCGACTTTAGTTCTCTTCAGACAGCAGATTGGACTCCCAAGCTACTATGGGCTCTCCTGACCTCTTCTGCTGGTCGGCAGTTTGTGCAGCGTTCCTGGAGGACTTTTTTCAACCAACGATAAAAGGTGTACTTATGGTCATGACTAGAGACATGCAAAATTCGCGTTATTTTCCGACAGCTGACTAGACTCCAAGTGAGTATACGCTCGTTCGACGTCTCCCGCTGGCCGATATTATCGTGACTTTGGCCAATTGAATCGCAGATTATGCTCTGTTATGTATAGGAAAGTGAAGTTTAGTCTGCTACCAAACGATAACGCGAATTTTGCATGTCTCTAGTCATGACTGTCAAATGCCGACTACCTGTGATGCAGGCACACGCGGATACGATGACCCATGTACAATAACGTCACGGAGTGTGTTCGGGCCGCAATAGGCTACTGAGTTCGAACCTGTCACTAGGTAATAACATGCAACTTTTCGATTGCAGAGTCATGTGGGGAAAATCTTGAGGTAAAGCTGAAACTAAGAAGAACTTGAGTAAAATTTGAGAATTTTCAGTTTCCATGGTACAGTCAGGAAATTGAGACATTTCAATTGAGGTGAAGTGTTACCACAGTATTCGCGAGGAAAATATTTCCTCTTCATGCACTGACTTGCGAATTCAGCCAAAATCTATATTATTTTCCATTTATAACGCACGAAACTTACATGACGGGGCTTTGACAATTTATATTTAGGGTTTCGAATACTGTAAAGTTAAAAAAAATGCTAAATGTAAATGATAAAAATGTGTCGTTGATTTGGTTCATAAATTGTATCGTAATCATTTTGTTTGAAAACAAAAGTGACCTACAAAAACATATCACTTCCATGTAAAAATGTACAACGAATATAAATGATGATGTAAATACCAGTGCAGTCTTTCCTTTACACAATGGTCATGTTACTCCTATCAAAAATATTCCAAGTAAAATAAAAATAAGAATATTATTATTCCCTCCATGTGGCATTCTAACCTCTATCTACGACCGCCATGATTGATTTGCAGAATTTATCAGTTTTTCCTTAGATTTTACTCGGTATGACTGTGCAGTCGTCCGTTACTTTCACGTCTGCAGTTCTGCTTCACTGTTATTTACAGTGTGTCTTTGTTGAGAAATGCTCCTCATTTGACGGCACCAATCATAATAAAGTTGCTGCAATACCACACATCGGTGTACTCGGGAGACGTTCTCTCTCCCTTTTTTTCTCTTACTCTTTCTCTCTCTTTCTCTTTCTCTTTCCCTCTCTTTCTCTCTCTTTCTCTCTCTTTCTCTCTCTTTCTCTTTCTTTCTCTTTCTTTCTCTCTCTTTCTCTCTTTCTTTCCCTCTCTTTCCCTCTCTTTCTCTTTCTCTTTCTTTCTCTCTCTTTCTCTCTCTTTCTCTCTTTCTCTCTCTTTCTCTCTCTTTCTCTCTCTTTCCCTCTCTTTCTCTCTCTTTCTCTCTTTATCTCTCTCTTTCCCTCTCTTTCCCTCTTTTTCCTCGCTTTCCCTCTCTTTCCCTCTCTTTCTCTCTTTCTCTCTCGTTCCCTCTTTCTCTCTCTTTCCTTTCTCTTTCCTTCTCTTTCTCTCTCTTTCTCTCTCTTTCTCTCTCTTTCTCTCTCGTTCCCTCTTTTTCTCTCTTTCCTTTCTCTTTCTCTCTTTCCCTCTCTTTCCCTCTCTACCCTCTCTTTCTCTCTATTTCTCTTTCTCTCTCTTTCTCTCTCTTTCACTCTCTTTCTCTCTCTTTCTCTCTCTCTCCCTCTCTCTCTCCAAAAAAAGGGCGTAGTTTATATTTTATATCAGTTTTGTACTGGAACTAGTGGCACATGTACAGTACGTGTGTGTTGAAAGGTTGTTGCAAGCGAAGTGTGAACCGATGTACTGTAATGTGTAAGAGCTTCTTCGAGATCACCTGCCTACTTTGCAGAATTTGTTAATTTATTATGTCTTGTGCCCTACCCAAGCAAAAACTTCTGGATGCGCCTACGAATATAAGCGGTGGACAAATACTTTTATTAATGGAAGATCTGCACCAAAGTTTAGTCTTGATTTTCACACCTATCTGGACAGTACGTTTTTAGATACGGAAGTAGAAATAAAGTTTTTACGATGCTGAGGGTCTCCGAAGGATAATTTCTAATGTGCGTGGTGGGTTAACAGACACTCTGAACACGCAGGTAGTGTTATTTTTTTTCGTTAGACGCTGCACGCACGAAGAAAATTTTGTTGAGGAAAGTAACATCGCAACATGCTGCGACGCATTTGAAGCGACGTTGCGGCGTGTCGAAATTTGAAATTAAACCGAAATTTGAAATTAAAGTGTGAAAAATTCAAGAGGTTATAAAAATTCAAAAATATTATTATTTTTAAGCAGGAGACCTTATAGCCTACAACATCGTAAGTTTTTTTTTTTTTTTCAATTCGATAAGTCAGTTGGTTTTCCTTTTAAGCTTAGAACCGTGTTATGCTAATTTGGTCTTTGACATGCCATTATAAAACACTGTTGACAACTGCAAAATTGTTATTGCAATAAATAGTAGTCACAATGTAGGTCTACAAAAAACATATCTCGTACAAATATTATAAATTTTAAAACAAAAATGTTCGGTCAAGCGCCTCCGTAAGTTATCGGACCATATAGCGATAACATTTCTTGAAACTGTTTCAAAAACAGCAGGCTGAAATGTGACTGTTCTCTTGGTTTGCTCAATAGATAATACACGTTCCTGGAAGTTAACTGTAATTCACAGCAGTATCCTAACTCTTTGACACAACACTAGACGTTTTCTGTCCTTCAAAAGTGCTTCTGCGAAGTGTCCGTGAATTTGTCTCGCTTCTTACATAAGGAAGTGTGGCAACCATGTGGTCGGTTCATTAGTGAGGATATTATTATGGTCCGGGGATGTAGGAGACATGTGGTGACTCCCTTCCTGCACTTCAAATATGTTGCATTGAGTTGCGAATATACACTTCGATGGTTCTGCATGCGCTTCCAACATGTTCAGATTTACTGTGAGGAAATTTATGGCATCTCGTCACAAATTCCACCTTTAGTGGAATTATCAAGAAAAACTGTTATTCGTAATAATACCTTTTAAGGCAATAATAGGTAGTTTTTTTTTTTCACATTGGTGCAAAAACTCAAAACATTTTTTAAAGGATTGCGTTTGAAAAAAAATTCAAGACTATTAGCAGTAATACGATACACTATTATATGTAGGTGTTCTGCAAAATAGTGCACCATTCGTCCGGCTATTTTTTTTTTGTATGTAATAAAAAAAATTCTGAAAGCGGCAAAATAATTCCAAATTTCAGAATTGTTTAAAAAATGCAATACATAATTTGAGTAGGTTTATATATATGTATATAATGTATATATATGTGTGTGTATATATATAATGTATATATATGTGTGTATATATATATATGTATACTGTATATATATGTATATATATATGTATATGTATACTGTATATATATATATATATATATATATATATATATATATATATATATATATATATATATATATATATATATAAAGTCATAGCCCCTGACATGTACTTTCACTGTAAATTATTTAGTTACGTTGTATTAATTGGTTTTCGTGGTTGGGGGGTGGGTGTGTATGAAGTAAAAATATGCGAACTTTGACTTTGAAATGCCATTATAGGAAAACTGATTGAGCTAATTTTTTTTTACAAGAGGAAATTGTAACGTTTTCAAACTAACACTATTTCACAAATATAATGCATATAATATTTATTTTACTACACCTACTATACCAATTGAACACACGTAAGGAGAAGGGATGCATACACGCTAGGGACTCGGCTGGCGCGCGGACGGTACAGTACCTCGTGACGTGCTTGTCGAGCAAGCCCTTATGTCTCTTGCTGCCTCTCGTCGCCGACCCACTTCCCCTCTAATGATCGTCGACGCGGCCTGGCGGGTCCTCATTGTTGCCGGCGCCAGGCGGAAGGAAGGAGGGGGTGGGGGTGGTTACGTGCAGGATGCCAAGTCCTCAACAGACGTAATAAATGCGCGTGCTCGAGATCGTTTTCCAATCCCTCGCCGCCCTGCGCCCCGAGCTTGTACGCGGAAGACAGGGTTATGTCGTCATTCCGAAAATCAGCACTATTAACACAAGGGCGCCTCCTACCACGCGTTTCAAATGCATCGCAGTGTGTTCGTAAACAGTTTCTTTCCTCCAAAACTATTCCACGTGTGCCCATTGTGCTAGCGTACGAAAAGGAAACTCTCTTCGAACAAGATCGGAATTTCCAACTTCGGCCTTTCCAAACTGCCGCTCTTCAAGATGTACTTACTAGATGTATGTGAAACACAGATATAAACGTGCCCTGAAATTTGCTACAGACGTCCAATATTAACATTGTATGGTCACCGCTTAGCGTTTCAAGGTTCGGTGAGAACCTTGCTGGCTAGTTCAGCGCTTGACTCGTTGAGGCGATGCGGCATTTGATGCGCGCTTTAAAGTAACCCTTGTCCGTCAAATCGACACCAAGTCCGTCAATTCTGAGCTTCTAACGTGTAGTTAGGCGTCGCCCTTAAGTTGCGGTCTTTTCACCCTTCGCGTGGATCTACCCGTTTATAAATCAGTACCAGTTTTTGTATTGAAACAATAAAATACATATTAAAGTACTTAAACATTTCATAAAATGACTCAGATCAATTCGCGCCTAGAGATTTGTAAGTGTTGTGTTATTTTCTTACCGCAGAATATAATCCCGCCCCTTAGTTTCCCGTAATCACTCTAAGGGATTGTTTGCTTGGTTATTTTAAGAGTTAGTGGGCAGTAGTTATTTTTTTTTTGAGGCATAGAAACGAGGAAGTCGAATATAACACTTCCGTCAAACAGCTCATCGCCTCTAGGCGCGACGGACTAAACTAGCGTACAGTGTTTTCGTAGAAGCTGGTTTTCAACGGGACTTCAAGCGATGACCTGTTATTTTCATTGTGGAAAGTATGAGGTAAAGTCCAATGCAGGTTTCTATGAATTTGTTTTACGATTACGGTTGATATTTTCTCAGCAACGGGGGAAAAGTCATTTTTAGCAATTTTTGAGAAGCTTGGAAATCATATTTTTTATTAGCGGTCGGCGTTTTTAAAACCATTGGCACACAGTTCGAAGTGTGTCTTCTTTTCGTAGATAAACGCATTTGAAACATTTTCAACAGTTGCACAAGAATAAATTACTTTCCGTACCTCGCCACAGCTTCTCACGCGCCAGGCCGGCTAATTACGGACGCTGTGCACCTTCCACCTGTTTTTTCCTCTAAATATGTATGCGAAATTATTGTCGATTACTAACCTCTGTGTGGAGTGCAGTTTTAACAACGTACAACTTTTATTGGTTAAATTTTTTGTATAATTAGCCGCCAAAGTAACAATTTTGAAGTTTTTGTGTGTCTTCGTAAGAAAACTAAAACACATTACTGAAACTTTGAAGGTAAAATTTATGCGGCATTAGCTATTCGAAGACACGTTTATGATTTCTCTATCAAAAGTTCTTTTGCTTTTTTTGTCATTTTGAAAATTAATTTTAAATTTGGAAAAAAACCGGGTTTTTAATTTTCGTTTATTGAATTTGCCAGTTATATCTTTAAACTTCGGAAAGTATTTAGTTGTGATCACAGTTATTCGATAAGTCTTTCAGATTTTCTTATAATGGCTGTACAAATACATCAACATTATGATGTTGACAGATTATTGTACTAAAGAATGCAAATAAAATCAATTTTATTTTGTGAAAATTGTACATCTGATGTTTACTAATTGCCAAGAATTCCACAAAGATGTTAAATAGTAAACTGGAAGGTTGTGTTTTGTTTATATTTATGCCAAACATCAAGACAACCACCAAGATAATGAAAACTTAAGCTTGGAAGAATTGGATGGTGTTATGTATCAACCAGCTATGAGCCAAATATTAGTTGTAAATAACAATGTGTTTAAAAATTCTTAACTTTGAGCAGTTCTTCCGATAAGTAGGCCTATTTTAGTCTTATAAAGGAAATATTTTGAACACGCTACAGGACCAGAATACATAATGTTTAACTCTGAACAAACAGGCGATGATGGAATCACCTGATGTCGCAGAAAGAAAAGTGCAAATAAACATTTTGTGATCTGCTTTTTTCAAATGCAAACGCAATACAGAAGTTGTCATAAAAGTAAACTTTATAACACATTCATATTGAAAATATACGGACATGATTAGGAAAAGCAGGATAGCTTTCTATGGAGGCAACATCCGAAGTATGAATTCTAGCAGACAGAATAAGGACTGTTCTCTTATCGCAGTCAGTTAAAAATGGATTACACGTGGTGCAAAGAAATTGCAAGAGACATAGATGAACTCCAAAGACAAGACTTTGAAGAACGACTTTCACTCTGGAAGAAATTGCAAGATCCGTGAAAAAAACCTAACAAAAAGGCTGGAGCCACTTGGACAGAGGGAAGAAGAAAGAAACATAGAGAAATGATGAGAGAAATGTGTGGAATAGAAGAAAAGGAAGGAGAAACAATTGAAATAAACCGAGTCCATAATGGCTCACACGAAATAAAAAAACACTGAAAGGTACTAACTTTCTTAACAAAGGCCATGGTCGATTCCTCTTCCAGTTCCTGCCATTGCGTAAAGTTAAGAGGAGTCCTCGACGGGCGCATGGACGGCGTTGCAGCATGTCACGCGTATTCTATTTTACGCGAAACCGCTTAACTCATTTATATTATGTTTATCTACGAAAAGAGCACACACTTCAAACTATGCTTCTATGTTTTAGAATTCAGTACGCTTGTTAGAAACATGATTTTCGGGCCTCTTCAAATAGCTTTAAAATAAAATAAAAAACTTTTTTTTATATTGTTATAATTCCGAAAATATTACCTGAATTCGTAAAGTGAGAAAAAAATTTTGTTGGTACAATCAAAATTTGTTTGAATCAAACAAATAATGCTTGTATAGTGGCAAAGAAATAGTTGTTTGCTCGTACTAAATTATTTTGTTCCCTAGATTTGTTCAGGCAAATGGCTGTATTTTGTTAGCAGTACCAAAGATTTAGCTGGTCATAAAAAAATATTTCGTTGGACGTATCAAATGCACATGCAATATTTAAAAAAAAAAAAAGTTTTTTATAAACTTAAAATATTTCGAAAATTTTAAGACCTAATTATATATATATATGTGTGTGTGTGTGTGTGTGTGTGTGTGTGTGGTTTGGCCGGGATTTGATCCACTAACCCTTGTCTTGCTTCTTTCTAATCAAGACCTAACCAACTGAGCTGCGAGTGCTTCTGAGACAATGGGATTGAGGAATAGTTAATATATTACGATTATACTGCTATATTTTTAAACATGTTTATCTTCCGTCTGCAAGAAGGTAAACGACGTCAAGTATTATTATTAAAATGATCGCCGTCCACCGCAGCATTAAGAACGATATGTGCAACTGCGGTGTTTTTCAATTTTATAGCATTTTCTTTTGTGATCATTCGAATTAGCCACTTTGAAATTGTTATAGCTAAAGATCCTTCAATTATGCTGATTAACAGTTTAGACGCCCTACTGGTCGCACAAGCTTATATTTTGAAAGTTGAGGTATACAGTGTTCCCCCTCTTATCGCTTATTGTTTCAAAGCACATCACTTGTAACTAACAATATTATTTTATTGGCAAATTGTAACGAGTCCTTTGTTTACACAAAATATTTATTCGATGTTTTATAGTGACCAAATAAACGTTTGGCACAAAGTGCGTTTAAATTAATATTTTGGTCTAGGGAAATAATTAAATTTGTTTGGAGGATGCAATGCTTGGTCTTGCCAACAAAATATTGTTTAGCTGAAGCAAACATCATCCAAACAAATATATTTAGTATAATGAAGCAAACCTTTCTCTCAGTGTGCGTTGGTCTTTACTTCATACTATTCAAAGATAAATATGTTGTTGGTCACAGCTTAAAGTCCCGTAGTGAAAAAGACTACAAGGAAAACCTTGCACGTCAGTTTGGCGCGCTGCGTATAGAGGCGATATGTTTCTCGTCAAGCGTGGGACACTGGCTCTTATCGCTACACTGTTCCCACGCATCGAAGGTGAAAATGCGACACCGACGCAGACTCCTCTTAAGGACGGTTACTTCTTTTGTTGAAATTTTTCATTTTCGTTTAATAAATAGTTAGTGTTAATAATTACCGACAATATATCTTTATGGAAACAAACACTAGTTGCCCGGCCGCGGCTTTGCACATTTTTTAAAAGAAAAAATGATAGCTTATCAAGTTAATGATATATCATGAAGACATGGCGAAAACATATAGGCCCTATTAAGCCTTTTCACCCTCAATGTATAGTGATACCTCACCATGTTTGAGATATCGAAGATATCGGGAAAATACATTTAACCCCTTCTCGTACCGTAGTGGGTGCTTACACTGCAAGGGGAAGCCACCGGTCCTTAAATGTTCATATTTCAAATAGAAAATTAATACTTCTGCCACTAATATGCGCGTATATAGTATGTCCCAATAAGTTCGGTCTCATATGGAAAGTTCAAATAGGTGAATGTAATGGAACGTTGTGAAGAACAACATTACTGCTGCATGCCGCTCCATCCTGTTGTCATGTTACATCGTGTACAGAGCAGTTTGAACCGTCGTATACGCATGTGCACAGCACGCACATCGCGGCCATCAATTTGAACATTTTCTATCGTAGTGACACATAGATGTTAACACATTGATGTTGTCTTACAACACACTACGTCACTATTAAACCATTCCATATTTCACCGATTTCTGTTTACTCTATGATACCGGACTTTTGGGACAACCTGTATAATATCACAGCAGTTCCCCGTTGCCTTGCTTTACACGGGAGTCGAACCCAAAACATCTTACCAGTTTTCCAAACAACTACGGAAAGAAATTAAATGTATATACCCGTGTCCAGAGAGCTATACGTATCAACGGGAAGGGGAAAAAATACAACTTTTAAATTATTTCTCTGTGGTCATCCCTGTTTTTCGAGATTTCTTGAACATTTTACATCTTTTCAGCGCCTATATTGTAGAATTTAAAAAATTGAATTAGCTTTTAGGTATTTAGGTTAGCTTCGTTTCTATTAAAATAATCTCGATAGCTCAACCAGTTTGAGAGATACAGATGATTAATTGAAACCATGTTTTATTTATTTAATGCCCTTAAGAGTTAGAATTTAAACAAATCCTGATAGAAATTTTTAGGGATATGCGTGAACTTTGTTCTGAAGCAAACATCACCTCAATGTATCAACGGGTTTAAAGGTTATCCATGATTATTGAAAACACACTTCACGGCTTTTCACCCTAATAGTTAATGGCCATATGTACGAGCCTTATTCTGAAGAAAATATCACTTGGATATCTCAACGGGTTTAAGCGCTATCGAGGATTCATTGAAAACACATTTCAGCGCTTTAATTTTCGAATTTCGAAAAATCCCTCAAAATATCGTGTCTCTAGGTCTAGCGGTTTAGGCTGTGCGTTGACGGGTAGGTGGGGCACTTCATTATATATATGTATATTAATTGTATTTAATAGGTAATTAGGAATGCCATGCCCCATTTGAAATATTTTCAAATGAGTAGAGACCCTGGTTTTTCGCGAAAAGAATTTTGCCCCAGTCTGTTTCAGTGCCTTACGTACACATCTGCAATTGTGCTTCATGGTTATTGGCAGCGTGTATATGTGGAGTGCCGTATCCCATTTGACTGAGCCAATTACAATAATGTTTATGCAACACCACAAGTCTGTAATTTACCGGTAGAATCCCAAGGTTCGTGACAGTTAAAATATCCAATCACTGGTCACGAAGCAGAACTGCAGATGTTCACGCGGAAACAAAGTTGAGGCAAAATTCTTTTCGCGAAAAACCAGGGTCTCTACAAATGAGTCTTGGTAGATGTTGAATCAGGAAGGAAATGAAGGGAAAATCCAGCTTGATTATTGACCCAGGCATGTCGACCTGTCGTGCAGCGCTCTTGACAGGGACTCTACCCCATCCCCCCAACCACGGAGTGACAAGAGACCGATCAACTGTACGAGTGTCCCAGGCTGTGCCCACTCATAGCCAAGGTACTCATAGCAGCATCACTGGAGAACCCTGCGTGTCGCGACCAGATCCACCTGCTTAAGTGTGGTCCTTGTGTGGAGTGGTAGCACCCATCTATATATACCCTGTCCTCTCTCCCTCTGTCTTGCTAAAGCCCCGTACGCACCATATTTTAGAGCCAGTTATCCCCCCTATGTGTTTGCTTTACTGCCCTTCCTTGCCTATTTTTGTTTCACGACCGAGAATTCCAAACGTACCACACTGGAAACATAGCTATTGAGCTTATATTTCAGATGACATATAAGAACTGAATTCACAATTATGTCTTTTTATAGAAGTTGACGAAATTGATCATTTTTGTTAGATTTCATTAAAACAGACATAATTACGAGTTCCCAGTTAATTTATTTTATGTCTACTGGAAGATTAGAACAATAGCTATGTTTTCAGTGTGGTACGCTTGGAATATTCGGACGTGAAATAAAAGTAGGCAGGGAAAACCAATAAATCAATACGAGGGAGGGTTTTGCTGGCTCGTAATTATCTTCTTGATTCCTTGCTTAGTTCTGTTCGTAAACTTCGATTGACATGTATTACAAACAGAATTGTGTAGCAAAATTTCGGTGTTGTGTTTAGTAGTAACTTACTGTACACGTAGGAGAAAAAAAAAATATTTGTTGGTATGTTGTTTGTTATATTCCATAAAGTATAACTGTGGAACTTTCCTCCTAAAACTATCTTATATTCAGTACATGCATGCAATTGCCAAAATAGGGAAACTACCTGGTATAATGTAGGTTTTAGAAATATATACTGTCGTGTGTTCAGCAGGAAACAAGAATTGTATTTCTATTCAAAGCGTCATATTGGCAGTTATATTTGCGTACTTCGCATGTGCGGTGGCTGAAAAATATGACGGGTTGTATTTATTTGGCAAATTAAGTTAGAAATTCTGGCAGAAACGAGCGTAGTACCCGTTCATACTGTCACAGCACTATTTGTAGGCTTCTGAATGAAGTATGGCATTTTGTACTGAATTATGGATGGTGTGTACCTGGCTTAATGTTCGGCGTTTACAAAACCTCAAGAGCTAGAGTAGGGTAGGTTTTCTGTCACGTGACCAGGTTTTGTCGATCGCCAGGACTTCGTCGATCACCTGTAATCCTGCTAGGGGCTTTAACATGACGGGACTGAAATTAAAGCTGTCGTGTTGCGTACATTTGGAATATCTTACAAAATTCGACTTCTGCGGTACGGTTTTACACGCTGTTTGTACATATTACTAGAGTCCCGGATATTTCGCGGGTTCAACGACCCACAGGCTGGACTGTACAGTTCTGTATGTACACTGTCCTCAGCTACTTGTATATTGTCTGCTGCTAAAGTGAGTGAGCATCTGAACATTTGACGATGTAGCGCGGGAGTCCACGAGTGATTTGTGCATGCCCGCCATTGGTTTGGAGTCCTCAAGGTCACGTTTAATAAACAATTACCCGAACGAAAAAGTTTCCAACATTAACATGGCTTAGAAATCCAGCCTCTCCTCAGTTGAATCCGCAAAATTTCCGGGACTTTACCTATTAATTAGGGTATAATTATTATTATTATTATTATTATTTTCGTTTTGTTTCTTCGATATTTTTACCCAGGGTTTTCAGTGTCACTTGTGTTGGTTTTGGTTAAGTGTAGACCTACTATTATTATTATTTTTTCTTAGTTTCTAATGGCGACTTTGGTCTGCTATAGGTCATTCGGGATAAAGTGAGCACTAAAAAATTAACCTTTGAAAAATATCTTCAGCCATTGCTGCATACAGTTCAACATTTACTATAGTTACCTTACTGCTTGTATGGTTGGCAACGAAATTACGCAATATAGTTCCGTGTATTTTCTTATTAAAATACAACGATATTGAAATGAAAGCAACCAAAATCGACATTATTGTGTTTTATATAATTAATAAAACTTTTTTTTTCTACAAACTTTATGGATTTATTCTGGCTGTAAGTACAATTGATCATAGACGTACAACCATCCAGTGACGTGTCCAGAGAGGTTAGAAATTTCCCTTCGTTAGCCGTTACGCGTGGAAAGATACGAATTGGCTGAAAATAGAACTTTAGCGGGGCTTTTTTTGTGCTCACTTTATTCCGAACCACCTATAACAGGCTCTCGTGAGTTCTTGTACGCGTGTTGAGTTTACTCTGGTTACTGTTTGAAGACCTTTAAATTCTTGACGTAGCCACCCTATCCTCATGTGTTTTTATAAACACCCATTGTTCTCGCGGGCAGGTAACCGGCGTAACATGCCTGACTGGAGGTTCGTGTTATAACGTACACTGTAATAAGTTTCTAATCCATACACAGTATTGGCCATTTACATGCTTCCTATTGTAAATAGAGCAAATGTTCATCTTTGTTAGTATACAAGTGTCTGTGGTACAGTCATTTGCGGTAACTTTGTGCCATTTTTTAGTAACATTGTACCAGGGATTTTCTTTTGCATAATAGCTTTCTGGCATTCAACCACTATGCAAAATTTAATGTTAACAAATTTATTCACCTAGAACACAACCTTATTATTCAATTCTGAAATACTTCATTTTAAATTAAACTAGGCTGTTGGTACAAATTTGCCCTGACCGGTACAAAGTTACCCCAAATGACTGTAACGTCAGTATACATTTTTAGTTTCCTTCAGATATATAGGAGAGTGCCGTTGATGTATGAGATAACTGTTTCACCATACACACTTTCTAAACACTGAATCCCAGGTCACAGCGAACATTAACTTAACACATACGTAGTTATTGTGACAAGAATATTGTAAACATAAGCACAAGCGCCGAGGGCCCATTACTGTGGTTATATAACCAGTGTCAAGAGGTGTGAATATGGCTGTCTGTCGCGGATAAATTTTTGTTGGTACAGTTGGCGACATAGAAAAATTAATAAAACCTAATGTTTGCACTTATGGGTGTTCACAAGGAAAAATGCATAATTTTATATTTGAACGACACAGTGTTCGTTTTATAGACGTTAGGGCCTACTTGCGACTACATTTTCCACTTGTAAAAGTTGTTTAGCTCTCACAGTTTTTCCATAGCAGCATGCCAAAGTCAGAATTCGCAAGTTACTGGAACATAGTAATAACAAAAACCGAGTGTTTTACTAGAATGAAATAATTTACACTGAAATGACATGTTATGGGCAATATGCTGAAATATTAAATAAAAAAAAAAAAAACATAACGGTCCATTTGTATTTTTTTTAAATTACCGTAAATATAGTAAATTGTCATGATTTTCAGATTTTTTTATAACGTACAAAGAAATCTCATTGTGTGTTTTTAAATATGTTAGCATATTGTCCAAAATATCTAATTTCAGTGTAAATTATTTCATTAGAGTCAGACACTTCGTTTTTGTTATTACTGTGTTCCCGTAGCTTGCAAATATTAACTTTGTCATGTCACTATGGGAAAACAATGAGTTAAAAAATTTTTACAAGTGAAAAATATAGTTGCAAGTAACGCCAAAAAAGCGATCACTATGCCGTACAAATACAAAATTATGAATTTTTGACACGTGAACGCCCTTAAAATATAAATATTGCGTTTTAAAATGTTATTCGTTAGTTTTTACCTATGGAAATTATGTTTCTTAAAACAGAACTGCTTTTTTTTAAATAGGTATTCCTAATCAGATTTGACACCAGTACAACCAAGTACAACACATACTTTCTATTTATTCTCTGTTAATTTAGTCTCTCGTGCGACAAAGTAGATTCGCTTACAGTGCTTCTGATTGGCCAAACCTTTTACACGGTATTAATATTAAGCAATAGTTGAATCTGATCCAATTTTCCTTAATACTAATTTTGCCTTGTTGTATATGTGCTTATTTTAATGTACGGTTGTAGCTAGTTAGACTGAAGTCAGTACAGTTTAACTATTGTGTTTAATAATGTGTTAGTACGTACGTTAATTATAATTCCACATTGATAGGTGTGATAAACTTACAGATTTTTTTTTTTACTGTGCAGATGTGAGTACGGGCGTAGAGCTGCCGTAGAATATTTTTGCACTTCTTAAAAGAAAAGCTCATGATGACAAGATACATGTTAAGTTCATGCGAGATTGCGATTATTTGTGAGTAATGTACTCATGTGAGAATGTCTCGTGCAAGGTGGACGACGAACGAAATAAGGGATATAGATAGGGACTGGAAAATTTCGCGAATTCATTCAATTACCTAAAGGCTAGAATCCATTGCACTGCGCGTATTCAAGCCCCGTCTATTAGTTAATTGTCTGCTGTTCCACTGAGTAGCAGCAAATACCCCAGAGACTATACCGGACAGCTCTATGCAAATACTAAGAGCAAGCTTGTGAAAAATAACCTAGCGGTATGAGGTGAAACTAACACATATTTTGATATTATTTTTGTATAACCATTGTGTTTTGTTATTGTAACATACTTACTTAATTTAATGTTTACGTATTGATCGCACTGCTGCTTTTTTATTTTCTACATGCAACGAATATATGTTCTCCTCAGAGAAATATTTCCCAGAATTGTTATGTTGGCAGCGTACATCTGAAATAAATTAAAACGTGGGGTGCTGTTCTCTCGTGGTTTGACGTGACAACACAATCAGAATTCTCGCCAAAGCGCTCAAGCTGTCCGGTATTGGTATATAGTGTATTTGGTAGCAGCTAGTGGACAAATAGTCGGGGCTTGAGTATGCATAGTACAATGGATTCTAACGTACAGTTCATTGAATTCACGAAATCTTCCAGTCCCTAGATATAGAGCAATGGACGACTTGAAATACACGCCCCCTGACGTCACACCGCAGGGGAAAAGCACAAGGCTTGTTTTACTAACATGCTGATTTGTTGATTGGTAATTACAGAAAGCAAAAATGTTGCGCATTCATAGATTTGCACGCAAGGGTAAAAAATATTAGTTTCAATTTCATGGTTAAGATACGCAAGTACATAAGATTAATGTTTACCTAAAAAAAAAAAAAAAAAAAAAAAAAAAAAAAAAAAAAAAAAAAAAAAAAAAAAAAAAAAAACGCAAATTCCAAACAAATAACCAATTTTCTTGACGTACATCTCATCCGGGACCACGGCCGTAGAAGAACAGGTCTGGACACTCGCCTGGATATTTGACCCCCTTGTTGTCTGGCTGTAGTTCACCAAGTTACCGAGAATGTTGTGTTTTATTGGCGCTGATGTTACGGCGGTCGGACTAAACTCCACCCACTTCCTTTCCGCTAAGATAAACAATTTATCGAAACGTATTTTTTATCAATTTATGAAATACTTTCTTCGCTCACAATTTTAAGAAAAGGCTCCAGCAATCTTTATTTACTTTATAAATTTAACAATGGAAAAAAGTGGACGGAGTTTGAGTCCGACCGCCCGGAAAACAGCGCCAAAAAGTACGGCATTCTCGGTAACTTGTCGAACTACAGCCAAACAACAAGGGGGTCAAGCAAAATACATTGATAGATAGGCGAGTGTCCAGACCTGTTCTTCTACGACCGTGTCCGGGACATGTGTCGCCAAACAGCTAAATGAAGGTTATGTTCGGCTGCGGTATCCATGGAGATAGGAATTGTATCCCACACCTGACTGAAGCTCCGCCTCTTTTCAAGTCGTCCATTCGCGCTGGCCACGTGACCTACTGTATACTTATATATCAGAAAAATTCGTGAGTTCGCTGACCAGTGCGCTAGCCTCCAAGAACATTTGTTTACTGAAGCAGACAACTGCTCACTAACACAGTGATACTACGTAACTAGATCCACGATTTTAAGGCGAAAATATTTTTGCGTCAATTGGTTTCAATGTCTGACGTACACATCTCCAGCTCTGATTCGTGGCCAGTCATTGGGTCTTGGGTTTCTACGGACAAATCACAGACGTATGGTGTCGCAGTTTTCTTACTCTGATTGGTGCAGTCAAATGAGAGACGTGTCTTATCTAAAAACAGCCAGCCAATAACCATGAAGCACAGCTACCGATCTGCACGTTAGGCACTCAAACGAAGTGATGCAAACATATTCTCGCCATAAAATCGTGGCTCTACCAATAACCAAGCAGCAGAAAGTACAGATGTGCACGTAAAACATTTAAGCAAGTGGATGCAGTTTTTGTTTTCACCGAAACTCAGTGACACTGTTCAGGTTCTTATACGGGTCATAGAGATGATAGTAAGGAAATCTTAAGTTGAGATGCTGAGTGGAAATAATGTGGCGAGTCGTGCGGCAGTTACTAACATGTCTTGTAATTCATAGTAGTAAGACACCAGGAAGCGGTATTAAGTATTCGAAAAATATTATACGGAATTTTTTTTTTCGAGTTAGTGTTTCCGTAAAAACAAATTTGAATGTTTTTACTCGAGTAATGGCTACTAATTATCAACAGAAATCAGCGATTGACGCAGTGGCTAGAACAAATCACCTCCTACCCACCCTGGATTTTGGCATGTGGGAATCGTGCCGCTCGATACCGCTGGTCGGCGGGTTTTCTCGGGGATCTCCCGTTTCCCCTGCCCCCTCATTCCGGCGCTGCTCCATAATAGAGTATCACCCCTCACCAGCGTAAACATCTAGATGATCAATGCTGACCAAATCTCTTTACTTCACTTCTGTTAAATCTGATTTCTTTGACTCTGTAAATACCCGATTTTTTGAATTTCCAGTGATAATAAAATTACACCTACGAGGCGAAAATGGTTAGTTTTACTACGTTTTTACTATCTCGTTTTCTTTTCTGTCATTTCGGCAAATATTTTTGGTGTCATTTTAAACTAACTTCCCGGGGAGCTAGATATTTGAAACTTTAAACATAGCTCTGAACTGGATGAAAATGTAATATCTCTCATTTCTGTTTGTATGTTTGTCTGTTCGGTTCAAAATTTGCTTGATTAAAATCGACTGTAAAATCTCACACGTACAAGAATAAAATTAATTAAATTAATCAGTATACCGCGTTTTTTAAACCGGACTAAATAGTACAAAACAATTCCTGTTATGAAAATTCTTGTAATATTTAAAACAAAACAAAAAAACGTAGGCGTGCATGTAGTAGATAATAATAGAGGGTAGGTAGCAGTTGTTGAGAAAACTCAACACAACAGTTAATATAATTTGCAGTGCAATTAAGTTGTTACTACTGATTTAGGTGAACTATTGACGTCTTTTTTTACGAGGTTCACAGGAGAAATTACTTTATACTTTTTTTTATTTCGTTTTGAAAATTTGTTACATTATTATTTTTATTTAAATATTATTTTAATGTGTTTTAGTCTACTCATAAAATGTCGGGACGCTTACTGGAGATGATTTTTTTTTTTACCAGTGTCGCGCCGTGTTTGCCTGTTCTAGACAGGCAGGATACTTATTGGAGTGCCCATTCGTCTCTCACCCCTCTTCACCTTCGTTGTGAAGGAATGGGTCGTGTCTTCAGACTACCTTCACGGCGTCGCAGTGCGTGAAGACTTTCCTTCTTCCCCTCTCTCCCTCCTCCCACCCTCGCTGTCCTCCCTCCCCCTCGCGGAGGTCTCTACTAGAGACGAGATCACGGTAGCAGTTGGCGCACATCGCATAAGGGACCCTCCCTCGACTTGACATCTGCCGCCGCCGTGCCCCATCTCGATAAATCAATTCCTCCCCCCTTTTTTCCACTCCCCCTCCCCTCGTCGCTTTCTGTCGTTCCTGGAGCTGTGATTCGGGTCACGTGGCATTGCCGGGATCGTGCGCTCGGACCGTTGTGCCATCCTTTCGCCGGGACATCGAGCCGACTGTTCCTTTAGCACTTTCTGAGGACGAGAGGAGGGGAAAGAGATAGGTCCAGGAAAACACTTGAGGATTGTAGGCAGACTTTTATCTGCCGCTCTTTGTATGGATATGGAAATTCACGAACTTCGATTCTCGGCGACGTCGACATTTCATTGTTGCCTGCGCCATCTGTCAAAGCTTTAGTTTACTCGTCTGTAATAACTAGGGCCAGGGAAATTTCGCGAATTCCATTACCAGCATGCTAGAATCCATTATTCATAATCAAGCCCCGTCTATTCGTTCATTGTCTGCTGTTACACTGAGTAGTAGATAGCTGACTAATCATCTGGGCTTGAGTATGCATAGGATAGTTAATTCTAACATGCAGGCCGTTGAATCCGCAACATTTTCCTGTCCCTAGTAATAACATTGGTAAAAGTTACTTTTACTACTGAAAATGGTTGTAGAACTTTCGTATTTTAACTTGATTTAATACTCCTTGATGGGCAATACAAGAAATAATCCGTAAGTTCGACTATGTATTGGCTATTCATGGTAAATCGTACACTTTGTAAAACCCAGCGTAATTTTTCCTCCCACCTTGTTTCTATCTTTCCACACTGAAAATAATACTTATCGGTCACCACAAAATATTTTGTCATTATGGAACGTACCAAAAGTTTTTGTGGTGACCACAGAATTTTTTTGCTATCTCCAATAACGTTTTTCAGTGACTACAAAACATTTTTGTAACAGCTACGAAATAATTTCGTGAGGTTCATATTGACAAAACATTTTGGACCTTATTCATAGTCGTGAGATAGTTCCGAGATGATCCTGAGATCATCTAGGGCCAGTTAGTCCAGGGTTGGTCCTGACTTAGGGCCGTATCTATAAACGGCTTTCGGTTGTTATTCAATGATCTTTCAGGTATTATTTACAAATTGTCGTTTGCTTCATATCTGTAATGCGAGACAAGTCAATTACTTTTAGGTTATGACAGAACATGATGCCTGCCACAGCAATAGAATGGGGCGCGGAAATTTGCAACTATAAAAATATTGAAAATTTTTAAGCAGTCCGTAAGGATTATTTGTACAATTTGTAATAACTTGTAGGTAAATATTAAGAATCACGGATTATAGTGTACCGGCCAAACTATAGATTATAAAAGTATAGTTTATTGATGAAAAGTTGGTCTATAGACGTTCTAAGTAGTCCTACGTAAAAAAATGTTAGGTTAGGTTGTTAGGTTAGATTATGTTAGTTCAGATTATGTTAGTTCATGATAGGTTAAGTAAAGTTAGGAAACCTAAGTTCACCCATCTTACCTAACTTAACCTAACCTTACCTAACTTAACCCAACCTTACCTAACTTAACCCAACCTTACCTAACTTAACCCAACCTAACTTAACCTAACCTAAGTTAATCTAACCTTACCTAACTTAACCACCTATCCTAAATTATTTTAACAAAAAATATGTTTTATGCAGCACTACTTAGAACGTCACTATAAAAATATTTCGTTAGTAAACTATACCTCTAAACTCAATAGTTTGGTCGGTACACGGTGAGTAATGATTCTTAATATTTAATTAAATGAAATTAAACTAATGGCCCTAAGTTGCAAACAGGAGTTCAAAATAATTTCACTTTACATTAAAACACCATAATATTTCTTGGGCAGAAGTTAATCTACACTGGAGTTAAGGATGTTAACGCTACCAAGGTTAATGCAACACGATAAATGTTTTTTCGTATTATAGATCTCGACAGTTTTTCAATTTACCGACAATTATGCTTGGTCACAAAACAAAAAACATAGCCCTATTTCTGCTCAATTTATCAGTGTGGTATATACTGTCCTGACGCCTGAGTTAAACATTAATCTTATATAAAAGAACTTATGTCTCACAGGGATATTTTTTTGTAAATATGCTAATTATATTCACCTTACATAATTTTAGCTGGTTTGTAGCTACCTCAACGGCTGTAGTCAAAGTACCACACCTACAGCAATAAAAGATGTGATGCAAGCGCTAGCTGCATAATTAAGGCACCACATCAGTCTCCCCAGGACAGAGGTAGAAGAAAATTCAGCGAAGCAACATTTTTATATTGTTGCGAATTTCCCTGGTGTGGTATGTCTTATTGACTGTACACGTGTTCCAATTGCCAATCCTGGCGGTGACATGGGGGAAGTGTTCATGGAACATTCTCTCTAAATGTTCAGGTATATATGATATTTGCCAACTTTATGAGTAAATACTTATCCAGAATTACCTATTCGTTTCGCGTGATCTCTTACGCCGCAAAATGTACGAGGTTCCGGCATCAGAGATTGTGCCTCTGAAGTTAACACTGTAAACAATTTTATTTAAAACTTTGGTTAAAACTATTATCTAGGATTGCAATTGTTAAATTGGCTTTAAGAAACCTACAGTTATAGATATATGCTTTTAGCGTTGAAGTATGTACCACGCCCTCTTAAGTACTAGTTTTGCATGCGTTACTTGGAAGTAGGCTACATTTTTCTCTTACAAAAAAGAATATCTGAACTGTTTTCCATAATGTCATTTCAGTGTCAAAATTTGTATGTTCTTCATGTCACGTGTTTACTGCTTGACGTACATAGAAACCCATTGCAAATTGTTGTGTTCAATAAATAGCTAAAAGTTACAAATACATCAACATTTCAGCAATTGCTTTATAAATAATATTTTTTTTTTTTTTTTTGCTGTGGGTTTTTACATAATTTCAAACAGTAGCCCGTGGCGTGTAGTTTCCGTGTGAATTTTTTCATTTCACTATCTTCATTCGTTTTTGCTGTATGTGAGAACGAAAAATAAGCAGATTTTGACTTTAATGTGATACTGTTGGAGAATTGGTTTAGTTAATTCTTATTGTAAGAGAAAATATACTCCCAAGTATACAGAACAAACATAGTTTCGTACAAACGTAAAATTACGATTTTTGCCACTTAACGACGCAGCTAAAAGGGGGGGGGGGATCGTGGGTTACAACCCCCCCCCCCCCCAAGTTAGCCATAACGGTTTTTAAAAATATATTAATATATGAAAAGTACTTTGACTAGTATAATATGCAGTGTTTCTTTACGAAAAACTACTAAAATTGCACTATTTTGCACCTTGAAATTCAAATTTCCCGGGGAGGACCCCTCGACACCACTGCTTTAAATGTGTGGTCGGTGTTCATTATATTATTGTCAGGTTAAATCCCCCTTCCCTTGATACAAATCCTGGCTACCGCACTGCCCCTAATATAACCGTCTCTTGTTGGTGTAATATGTATGTCCGACAAGTTGTGAGAAAGACAAAAGAAGTAAGCGCCGGCTAGCTCGCGATGAGTGCTTGGCGGGCGGAAAGCGGAAGAATCCTCTCCGTGTCGCCGGTGGAAGCTGTGCTGGACCGCTTGGGAGCCGGAGAACTTCCCAAGAAACTCGCAGTTATCATCTCGAGAGGTCGAGGAGTATCGAGCAGGGATTGCGGCTCGGGCACGGAAGGAAAAGAAACTGCGTAGTATGAGAGTAAGAGAGATCGAGAGGGTGGGGTAGGGATTGTTCTCCGAGATGAGATCTGCGCGCCCAATGTTTGCCAGCCCGTATTCGAGCCGCGGTAGCTCAAACGGCCGCGCGCTCTTGTTTGAACTGTTCGCGAGCGAACTGGAGTTTGAAAAGTTATAGGGGGAGGGAGGGTAACGGGAAGTGGATTATATTTGTCCCTCGGCTTTCCTCTTCGTCCCGCTGTGTTTCGTAGCCGCTCGGGATCTTCGTCAATATTTTCGTGTTTCGCGAGAACGGACCAATTCGACGTGTCCAGCTTAAGCTGGCATCACACGACGCAATTCACAGATTGCGCAGCTCATTGTGTGCTATCAGCTGCGCAATAATTGCAATGGAATCTCTCTCATTCGCTCCATGTCCACCTTCTACATGGCGCAATTCACAATGCAATATACACACAATGTTTTCCTTTCCCGCCAAACTATAAGTTGTTGCTAGGCTTACCGTTTTAAATTGGAATTATTTTAAAAACGTATCAGTGAGTATATTCCTCCAATAACCAAAACACACTTACATGTTCACTCCAATATTTTTGTTTACGTGTACAGTAAAGCCCGCGAAAACTCTACTTGATATGGCCAATCACATTTCTTGTTGCACGCAAATTGCAAGGCATTGCACAGAAATATAGAGCTTGTTCTATGCTCACAAATCGCGTCGTCGCTTGCGTTGCACGTGATATTCCGAGAATTTTGTATGCGACATGCAATGCAATTGTAGCAGATTGCAATGAAATTGCGTGTTTATTGCGTCGTGTGATTTCAGCTTTAAGGCGCCTGCCTACTGGCTGTGTGTTTGTGTGAGTGAGACACGGCGCCAAGGGCGATGTTGACCGGCTCATCTGGTGCGGTATTGCCTCTACCGCAAGACACTGGAACGACGTGCAGTGGTATCGTAGATCACTCACCTGACTGACACTTTCAGTGGGAAGCGAAGTCCATCGCAAGTTTTAGGGTGGAATCCATAGTCGGCAAATAAGCAATACTTGAAACAAGTACTACTTATAAAGCCCATGTCACAATGAACTTTTAACTGCACTGCAGTGCCGTGCCGTGCTGGGGTGATTCTGGCTATCTGATTGGCCCACGTGACCATGACGTCACTGCCGTTCTGCTTGCCGGGCAATGCCGTGATGTGCCGCCAATTCCAGACGAACTTTTAACTTTTTTCGCAACTGCAGGGGCGGCACTCACCGGCCAACACCGGCAGGGAGCGGCAAGGTGATTGCTATTGGTTGACTAAGGTACGTCACAAAACGAGAGCCAATGGCGTGACAGCGCGCGGAGAAAAAATGTAAACAAACAAAAATAAGCGACTGCTCTGCCACCTACTGTGCGCAGAATGAACTGTACCCCAGCGGCAGGCACCGGCATTCATTGTGGCATACAAAGAGGAGAAAACCGGCCGGTCACCGTAGCGGCAGCGCGAGCGGCAAGTCACCAGCAGATGGAACTTTTCATTGTGGGACGGCCTTAATGTTGCTTTTATGGCTCCAAACAATACATCATGAAGTATACTTCAAATAAGTATTGCTTAGTTATTTACAGTCCCAAAATAAGTGCTACTTTTTTCACAAGTATTCATAATCAAATAAGCATTACTTATCCACGCATATAAGTAGTAGGCCTACTTCATCAAGTCTGCTCCCACAATGACTTAAGCACATGATTTGTGTGTAATAAATAGGTTATGTAAGGGATTCCTTCCATCACATTGATAATTCATTCGACATCTTTAACGAAAAGAGGGTACGGTTTATGAAAAAATGACAAGGCATAAAACGTACATTGAAAAAAAAAAAAAAAACGGAAAGATAAATATTCAACTGGCACAGCAACGAAAACAGATCTCATTAGTTAACCTTTTTTACTTCCCTCTCACAAAGATAAACAATTCATCAAAACGTATTTTTTATCAATTTATGAAATACTTCCTTCGCTCACAATCCTAAAGCATGGCTTCAACAATCTTTATTTTCTTTATATAGTAAATACTGGAAAAAAAGTGGGCGGAGTTTGAGCCCGACCGCCCTGATTGCAGCGCCAATAAAGCGCAACACTCTCGGTAACTTGGTGAACTGCAGCCAAACAACAAGAGTTTCCAGGCGAGTGTCCAGACCTGTTCTTCTACGACAGTGCTGCCAACTGATGCCATAACCTATCGCAGAACAGACTTAGACAATTTGTGCGATTCTCGAGTATGATGAGATAAAGTGAACGATCTTGTGTACTAAAGTTGAATGTTGTGATCACATAATTAGTTTTTTTGTCAGCTTGCAACCTGTCATGCTACCACTTGACGAACATTATTTAGGTTATAGGCGACGCTAAATTTAGTTAACTTCAATAAAAACATTATTCTTGTTTTTATAACAAAAACTGATGTTATTGTGTAGACATTTACTGGGTGTAATGTTCGTAGACCTAGATTGGCCTAGGCCTATTATAGGTGGATTTTAAATATTTTCAATATGCAACTTTTTCGTTATCATATGTAGCCAGGTAAACGTAACTAAATGTTAAGTTCATATTAAAACGATATTTACAAATAAAACATCATTCCAATGATATGATTACCATATAAAATTCTTTAAGGAACCAAAACACGAAGAAAGTGTTTGAATAAAGGTTAAGAAATGAGGTTATTTTTTCGTAACTATGTCTGTTGAATTTTTATTTTCCCATTTTGTTCCGTGTACGTTTTATGCCTAACTTTTTCAATGTCTCTTTTCGTTAAATATGTGTAATGAAATATCAATGTGAAGGAAGGAATCTTACACATACAAATCCTTTACTTAAGTCACCTAGGGAACAGACTTGACAAAGTACTACTTATATGCTTGCATAAAGGCAATGCTTATTTGATTATGAATACTTGTGAAAAAAAGTAGCACTTATTTTGTGACTGTAAATACATATTGAACAGTACTTATTTGAAGTAATACTTCATGACGCGGTCACAAAATTCAATACTTATTTCTAGCACTATGACAGGGTGGCCACCCACCTGGAAAACCTGGAATTATAAGGGAAATCGTGGTCACCTGGAAATATCAGGGAAATGTCAGGGAATTTTTGGTTCATCTGAGAAATTTCAGGGAATTTTCCTGTCTCGTTCATTTTGAGCTTCCGCAAAAGTCACAGGAAGGAATATAATTGAGTTTTGAGAGCAGTATAACGTTTTTATTGAAAAAATTACCGTTGTGTAGGTGTGATTAAACTCCATTGTCAAGTTCGTAGTTATTTCTGCTGATTATTTTGTCAAGTTCACTGACAGTAGTATCAAGAAGGACTTAAAATATTTATATTTATTGGAAAATGTTTTGAATAATATGCCAAAATGTTGTTTTCATACTTGCAAAAATCAGGGAAATTTTTGGTTTTCTATCAGGGAAATCAGGGAAAAATCAGGGAATTTTCTTTGTTACAATGAGTGGCCACCCTGTATGAATTGAAAACTTTACTTAAGCACGGATATAAGTAGCACTTATTTCAAGTACCACTTATAATTCCAGCCTAAGAGTGCGAAGTTCGCGCGGACTCGAACCCAGCGCGAAAAATCTCCCGGAGCCGGGGGTCGGCGCGAGAGAGTTGTGCTGCGAAACTAATTAACAGCGTTTTACATTTTCAGCCGTCACAAAGCCCTGGCCCACCCGGGCAGGGCTTTAATTACCGTGTTCCCGCCCACCCGTTCCCTCCCCCACCCCCCTTGATTTGGTCCTTTGTGTGCGTGTATGTGAGTCCACCCCCCTCCCCCCATCAACACCAAGCCCACGTGCTCCACCGGTTTCACTTGACGGCGAGCATAATTAAGATCTACAATGCCTGGTTCTCTTTATTTTCCAGACTTGATTCCGCTTGCACTTGTACTACGCGAGCCTCGTGATACAGTGAAGTGGATTGTGTGTGAGTTGTATCTATTTCGTCACAGAGGACCCTCATATTTTATATTTATATATGTTTGATCGGTTTCAATACGTAGGTACTATTGTTCCAACTGTTAATCGTCTGTTTGCACAGTCTGTTCCACAAAAAATATATATCGTTAATCTTCAGTAATGTACGTAGTGCAAAAATTAAATAAATAGACGATGCTAGCGGGACGCGACAGACGTTGTCCTGCCAGTATGTATATAAAATTGATATGGGTCGAATTACGAACACCCCCCTCCCCTTTATCATGTTGACCAGTATGCCATAAGGGGAAACAAGGTATAAAAGTTGATGCGCTGCACCGCCATCTAGTGGCGAGCTGGAGATGTGAATGAAATTTATGGTATAAAATCCTTCTCCACGAAAAAATACAGATGTGTGTCAAGTTTTATGGTGATCGTTCAAACGGCGTAGGAGTTAATCGATCCATACATACATGCATATACATATATACATGTATATACACACACACTTTTGCATCCATTTCAAAACGTTTAAGTTATGGCTGTTCATTTTTACGTACTCAGATATCTCACAGTTTTATAATGGCAATACCTTTCCCAGCGGATAGGTGCGTCTTAACCGCCCATTTTTTTTTTTCAATCCCTCAGAGAAACTAAAAAAAAAAGTTTTTTTCGTCGATACCATTGAGACAACTTAGACCCTTCTGTGACCAAACCATGGTCACAGAAAAGCGACAGCAGTAACACTGGACATAACACCACTCCCCTGGTCTTTCCCTTAGTTCTCCACACTATTAATGACCTAAGAAGTGTAAACAAAGCTAGATCTTTTGATGAACCTTTCTGGTATGTGTTCCTAACTTCAGGATAATATATATCATGTTTTTAGAACAGAAAAGATCAAATGATTATATTAAATATTTATTTAATATTCTCTCTCTTTTTTTTCTAAATAATGCAAAATTGCTATACAAAGTTTTCACAATAAATATTTGATATTCAATACAACAATATAATCTTCCATATATTGAAGATACAAAATATATGGGAATAACACAGGTCTCGAATACAAAACCACGACCCTTGATTTTAAATCTTTATATATATATTAAACATATACTATGCCTACATTTGGCATCGTTACACAACCACGTAAATTTTCTGACCCCTAACCTTTATCAGGTAACAACTCATATTAAGAATGTTTAGAAACTCACAAGCCAAACAAATAACGTTTAACAAGCATGAAAGACATTTATGAATCTAGTCCCCAAGAAAAATAAATTATAACCAATTCGTACTGAATTCTATGTTTCACAATAAATATTTGATATTCAGGTACATTATAAATATGACCTTCCAGATACTGAAGATACAAAAATTGAATTTTCCAAGGTTTCATAAAACCACAACCAAGCTCACGGACGCAAACATTTTAGCCTCCCTAAGAAATCCGAACATAAATCTGTAAGAAAATTATTACCAAAGTTACATTTCAAAATATCTTACATACGTAACAGTGTATTTCAGAACGTAACCTCCTATGGCCAACAACATGGCATAGAACTAGGAAGGTACCTATGCAATTTTTACTCAGGGCGTAATAAATATAATATTAAATACGCCAACAGCTAAGCCTAACCTGCTAGCCATACTATGGCTACAACCTCAATACTTAACTTAAGCAGCGATAATCCCCAAGCCTGTCTGCCGAACCCAGCAAAAATCCGGTCATTTATAGTTGAAACTCTCATTACCCTACTTTCTCAAAATGGTGGTGGGATCTTGGTTTGAACGAAAGTCTGTTGAACAAAACACGTGGCGCATCGGTGGTTGGTGCTTAAGCGACCAGAAGCTTCTTCCAAATTCTGAAGGATCACCACAATGTTCCCTCCCTCTGCTGCCTCGCCATTTCCCCTCTCTACCGACGTCACAGCTCACTCCAACAGCACACGCGTCTATTTTCTACTG
>PNEQ01080702.1:0-14588 GCA_003012365.1 Medauroidea extradentata
TTGTTGGATACCTACAGCGTTTCACATACAAGTAGCATCATACCCATCTGAGGCTTGCGGGAGATAAGTAACAAGTTTTTTTTTACGCCGGATAGTTTCAGTTCTCTTACTTTAAGTTACGTTAGTTTAAAATACGTTTTTATCAAATTTCCTTAATTAAAATATTATATTTTTAAAATGTAAAATAATGTTTTTGCAGGCCAAGTTACGTTGATCTCGCCAGCCGGTAGTTACGCGCATCCGCGTAGCCAATAGTGCTACTTTTATTGTGTGAAATGTAGGCTTCCCCAATTTGTCCATACGTATCGGATGTCTGGCAAGGAGGGGTCGGGGGCGAAGAGTTGAGGGGTGGTTGTCTGGATGACGGACTTGGAGAGGGTGGGGATGGGCTGGAGGGTGAGGGGAGACGTTCGCCGAGTGGCGCATGCGCAGACACAAGATGGCTCGTTGTGCCTTCCTCTCTTTAGACGCTTGTATGTAGCTGCACTATTTCACCACCCATGCAAAAAATCAGCAGGACTATTCCCAAATATTCAAATGGGGAAGAAGAGAACCCAATGACTTTCCTTAAAAGGTTTGAGGGATATGCTGAAACATTCAACTTTACGGAGCAAGAAAGCCTCAGATACCTAAACTTCTCGCTTTGGGGCTCAGAGAGCTATTGATGGGAGGTTGAAAAGGCAAATACCAGCACATTTACCGAATTCTATGAAAAATTTACCAGGTAGTTCTGGGGACCCAGAGCGCAAGGACTGGTGCGTGCTCTCTTACGTGCTGAGAAGTACGAACCAAAGGATCACAGAAAAGTAGATGAACATATCAGTTCGGTCTATGAAAGAAGTCGTCATTTAACGCCAGAAATGAGTGAAACTGAGCTGATTTCAATGCTGACGACACAAATGCCTGTGTCGTACCAGGTTTCTTTAGTGGGCAAATACAATTTTTCCTAACCGAGTTTCGAGAACAGCTGATTATGCTGGATAAATTGGAAAGGCAAATTCGTCACCAGAACTGGGAAAACCGAAAAGACCAAATTCCTAGGAGCATAGGATACTCAGAGGGCGACGAACACGAGCTTCAAATTAACACCCTTAAGAAGGCTGGTGGTAGTAAATCAGAAGACAAAGCCGATTATAACAGTCGTAAGGGACAGCGAGACAGTAAAGTTGTTTGGGGGAATAGAAATAAGCAACAGTATCGTTGGCGAAGTAGACGAAGTCGTTCTCCAAGACGTCGCTCACAAAGTTCAAGGTCGTGTAGTCGTGATAGCAAACTGGAAAAGGTTAGAGAACACAACGCGAGGAAAGATCCGTCAAAATATCGTCAGAGGCGAAGCTCCGGGTCCTCAACGAACGACAAGGTAGAGTGGTATGTCTCGAGAAAGTAACATTTTAATCCCAGTGGTCCCGCATCTTCTAAAGAGAAACTATAACAACACATCTAATTTAAACGAATTACTTTGCAGCGAGAATGATAGGGATTTCCTTTTGCAAGACTCGGAACCCATGGAAGAAACTAAGTATGAATTTCTATGGCCAGAATTGAATTTAAATATCTGTGCACATGTAATACCAACGTTATTTGTTAGCGGCGCTGAAATTTCTTGCATTTCTGAGGAAACAGTAGATTATCTCACTAAAACAGGTGTAAAACTATTTATTATGTCTGCGCCGAGAGTGAGAGTCGTCGGAGCTACTTCTAAGTCTATCCCGAAGATAACTCGTCAAACCACACTTCTGATCCAAGGTCTAGGAGTCAGAAAAGCAGTAGCGGTATTAATTGTGAAAGTTCTAACAAAACCATGGATTTTGGCCATCTATTTCTAGACTAAACACAATGTGAATTCTGGTGGATGGTTAGTATAGACACCCAAATTTACTTGCACTGCACACCCGGAAGGTTGGCATTACACTGATAAGTGTGTTGGCGCTATTCAGGAAGAAGTCCCCATTTATTCGTTGAAAGATATCGAAGTAAATAATTAAATAGCTTTGTACGAAGACATTAGTGCAACAGTAAACAGAATTGATTGTTTGACTGCGATGCAGCAATATGCCCTAACCGAATCATTAGTGAATCATTGCGAATATTTTTTCCGAGAAGCCAGGATTGAACATCCTGTATACTACACATATCCAGCTGAAAGAAAATTAACATTTTGATAGAAAGTCCTACCCAATTCCGAAGAAAAATTTATCCGAAGCGTTACTCGACACCATTCAGGTGTGCGCATGAGAAAAATTAAATATCACATACTCAGTGTCATGTCACATCCCAGACAGCAGAAATAACTTGCTACAAGCTTGTAGCAAGCTTTCCAATGCAAGCCAGTAACCTTGCAGCAAGCATTAAATAGCAAGCTAATAAACATGTAACAAGCATGCTGCAAGCTCCCTAGTTTACACATTTCTAACTTGTGCAAGCTTGATTTGCAAAACTGCTGCAAGCTTAATTTTCAAGCCTGCAGAATAAATCCAAATTTTATTTTCTGCAACATTTTCACTGACGTACAAATTTACATCTTAAATTTTGCATGTTCATCGACTTGCGATGTTAATTGCTAAACATTAAATTTCGGCTCTTGTGCTAAGATTCGAACCACTGACGCTGTGGCTTCGAAGATGGTATGCTAATCACTGTACTATTGCAAATACTTGAAAGGTGTAATAGTACGATTCGGTTGTAAGAGAACGAACTTTGTTTTGGAAATGCTGATGTTTGTGAACTTACTAACAACAGTAAGGATATTAGTTTAGTCGCAATTATATGTAAAATCGTAATATTTGTTTTAGCTAGCATATGAAACAATGTTACTTTTTAAAGGGCTTGTTCATTTACAATGTTAAGTTTAAATCAAGTTCGATCATTATTGAGAGTGCACATAGAAAACATTTCATGTAGTAAGATTGCTAGGTAAAATTTCAATGCAATATCAGCTTAGTATAGGGGACAGGATGCTTGCAGCTTATTACATGATTAGAATTGCTACATAAGTGTAATTAAAGTCAAATACAGCTTTGTCGCAAGCTTGGTTCAGGCTTGTGGCAAGACTTCTGAGCAAGCTTGCTATGACAAGTTAAATTAATGTGAAATTTAAACATGCTGCAAGCTTGATTAAGGCTTGCAGCAAGTCTCGTGGGTAAGCTTGCTATGGCAAGCAAAAATCAAGTTAAACGTAATCTGGTCTGAAAGCTTGCTGCAAGCCTGCTGCAAGTTGCCTACTTGACACTTTTTTTAATTATTGCCACCTTACATACTAAACTTCATTTAATGTTTACTTGCAAGCAATCAAGGTAAACACAAGCTTGCCAGAAATTTAACTGCAAGCATTTTTCTTAAATGCACCCTAAGAAAGCTTGCCATGCAAGCCTGCAAGCTAAAAAATATGCCAGCAAACAAGCTTAAGTCAAATGCAAGGCTTGCAGTAAGCTAACATGTTGTGTGGGATAGCACCATGTAACTTCTCTCTGACTTTAAGAGGATCTGACGACTACATTACATTCTTATGTGCATGCTTATAGCTTCGTACATTTTATAGACATGTGCTGTTAAAAAAACTTTTCAAGAACTACTAATATTTTTATGCAATAAAATGAATTCGATACATCAGCCTATCCTGTAGACCTTCCTTGCTACTCGCCTCAAAAAAAAAAGTTTATAGGCAAATTTAAAAACGAATGTAACGGTGTGCTTATGACTGAGTTTTTAGGACTGCAAGCGAAGACGTATTCCTACAGTTGCTGCGAGAATGAATGCAAAAAAACTAAAGGAATTCAAAAATTTGTAATCAAAAAGAAAATGACCTTCCAGGACTACATCAGAGATCTGAACAGAGAGAAGGATATGCTAGTAACTGTCCATAGTATAAGCTCACTCTAGTGTACTGAGATTGGACATTACATATATGAGTTCTATGGCGGATGTCCGACATAATTATAAAGTGTTGTCTTTCCAATGCCGAAGTGTTTGTAAAGGGAAACGTAGTTAAAGCCGTTGTTATTCAGTAGAAAATGCGGTTTTATTTAATACATTACAGATTGCGACAAGGTAAATTGGATAATCGGTTACCTGGTGAGATTGGCTACACAGTTGACGATTACTACGGGCATGATGGATACCAGATTGCCAGAAAGCGACATAGATTCGGCATCGGGTGCAGATGCAAGGGGACAGAACAAGGCAAACTGACAACTGGGTGTTATAGGTAATATAAGTTAAGTTGAAAACTATGATGTGATGCAGGACTAGGCGATTTACTGTGAACGACTAGAACAGTATTTTGCAGCTAACTAGGTGTACGAATCAGACAAGGTACCAGTGTTATTGACTGTTATTGATTCACAGGTATAAAACATTGCGTGATCTGTGCGATCCAGTTTTACCGAAGGACAAACCATACGAGGAACTCGTGGCAATATTGAAAAGACAGTTTTCACAGACAGTCGCGGTTTTTCGGGTGCGCATGAAGTTTCATAACCTTAGTCAACAAACTGGGGAAAGTGTTAATACATGGTATGCGAGGTTGAAAAACGCGGCAGTACAATGTGAGTTCGGAGCTTTGCTGGATGAATTTGTGAAGGACCGTTTTGTAGTGGAGATGCTCCTTGGTAAGGTATTGTAGCGGCTATGCGAAGAGTGGCCAGCGAGGAGCCTGAACGAGTTACTAAACATAGCGGTGAAGAAGGAATATTCCATACGAGAAGCCCCGATGACAATGCTGGAGGTGAATATTGTTACCACACGAAGTACCAGTTCTTACCAGGATAAGAAGCAGGAGCAAGCGATTGGCAAGATGGCGTTGGGCACTACCAATTCCAAGCCGAGGGCTACCGGTGAACAACACCACACCGGGATGGAGCAGTGCTGTTATGCTTGTGGAGCCGAATCATCTATTCAAAACCTGCAAATACAGGAATTTCTAATGTAACAAGTGTTTAAAAGTGGGGCATCTTGCCAAGGTATAAAAAAGCGAGGGAGTGAATGTTGCAGACATTAAGGAATTTTATGGTCATAACACGCACTGTCAGGTGTGCCCATAATTGTTCAAGTTGTGGTTATTGCAAGGGCAACTGAAATGGAGTTGGATACTGGTGCGTCTATTTCGTTATTACCTTTTTTATGTATAAAGAGGTTTTTAGTCACTGTACGCTGAAACCTACCACAGTGGTATTGAAGTTGTATGGTGGGGAATTGTTGAAACCAGTGAGTGTAATAGATGTTAGTTTAGAATGTAACGGTAGTTGTGTACAAGGCAGATTGGTGGTGGTAGAGACAAGGGGTGTGCCTCTGTTGGGAAGGGACCTGATCACCACTCTTAAGTTGATAGAGGTATCTAGTTTTAATGAGGTCAGTTATCCCCGCATGAAATTGAGTTCGAGGTTGGTAGAGGAATTCGAAGAGTTGTTTGACAGGAAACAGGGCACGTACAAGGATGATAAAGTAGGATTGAATGTGGCAGCAGATGCTAGGCCAGTTTTCTGTAAGCCTAGAATGGTCCCATTTGCCTTACTGGAAAAGGTGAATCAGGAACTTGATAGGTTAGTAGTGGAGAAGGTGATTAGTAGGGTATATACTGCTGAGTAGGGCATGCCAATAGTACCAGTGATTAAGACAAATGGTAATATGAGATGTGTGCAGATTATAAGATAACAGTGAATATGGTAATTGAGGATGTGAATCACCCCATTCCTAGGATGGAGGAGATGTTTGCAGCATCACAAGGGAGGTGAGGGTACATTTTTCAAAAATAGATTTATCAAATGTATATAGCCAGTTGTGTGTGACAGAGGAGACGGGTAAACTGTTAGCGTGGAGCACACACAAGGATATTTTTGTTGTGAATAGGTTGCCTTTTGGGGTGAAAATGGCATGTGCCATATTTCAGAGAACCTTTGAGAAGGTTTTGTTAGGGTGTAAGGGGACAGTGTCATTTTTGGATGACATTGTGGTAACGGGTGCTACAAAGGCAGAGCATTTGGACAATTTACGGCAGGTCTTTACCAAGTTGAAAGAGGTGGGGTTCGAACTGAACCGGGAAAAGTGTAAATGTTTTGGTGACAAAGTTTATTATCTAGGTCATGTGATCGACAAAGAGAACATCAGTAAGAGCAACGTTAAGGCATTAAGTGAGGCGCCCCGCCCAGTTGATGTGGAATCATTGAGAGCATTTTTAGGCATAGTTAATAGTTACCAAAAATTTATACCAGACCCGACAACTGTTGTATGCCCATTTTATACATTGTTGATAAAGGGTTCTACATTTCAATGGTCGGATATCTGTGAAGATAGCTTTGTATGGGTCAAGGATGCTGTACTATCCCCCAGGTATTGGTTAATTTTGATGGTGACAAACCGGTTAAGCTGACGTGCGATGCTTGGCGAAGGGAATTGTAGCTGTCTTGACACACATTTTTCCTGGGGGTGAGGAAAAACCCCATTCTGCATTTCGTCTAGAGTTTTAACTAAGGCGGTAGTTCAATTTTCTGTCATTCATAAAGTGGCACTAGCCCAGTACTGGGGGAGGAGGTGAAGGTTAAAAAATTTCCCAATATTTGATGGGAAGACAATTCATATTGGAGTCGGACCACAATAAGTTGTTGGCACTATTTGGTGAGAATAAGGGTATGCCTGCAATGGCTGCGGGGAGGCTCCAACGGTGAGCGTTGTTTTTGTCAGGGTTTAACTATTCACTAAAATACGTCTCGGGCAATGGCAATGTTGCGGATAGGCTATCGAGATTACCATTGGAGGACAAAGTTGAGATTAACAAGGTGGAGCCAGTGGAAGGGGAGTGTTTGCACCTGGTAGAACAGGTTATGGCAGTTGATGCCAACGACCTCAGATGGGAGACAGAGATGGACCCCACCTTAAGAGTGTTGTTGGAACATGTACAATAAGGGTGGCTGCGTACGGTGTCAGATGAAATGAAACTGTATTTTCGCAAGAAGGAGGAGATATCCGTAGAACAGGGGGTACTCATGTGGGGATATAGAGTAATAATCCCTAAGAGTCAGCAGACAAGGATGCTAGAGGAGATACATGAGACACATTTGGGGATGGTGAAGTTAAATAACTTGTGTGTAGCTTATTTTAGGTAGCCTAACTTGAACCAGGACATGTGAAGTGTACATGATGGTCAGATCAGAGCCCCCGAAAATGGACAATTTACAGTGGCCTGAGACCAAAGAGGTGTTTGAGAGAATAAACCTAGATTATTTAGGACTGGTCAAGGGTGCACATTTCATGATCATTGTGGATTCATTTTCTAAATGGGTTGAAGTGTTTTAAATGAGATCTCTGCCAGCGGAGGAGTGTATAGACAGGCTGAGGGAGACCTTTCAAGGTACGGTCTGCCAAAGACCGTTGTTACTGATAGTGGTAGTAATTTTGTTTCGGAGGAATTTGAGACTTTTTGCAGACTCAATGGCATAGAGCACGTAACATCACCTCCCTACCATTCTGCTAGTAGCAGTTGAAAACGCTGTCAAGACTTTTAAGTCAGGGTTGTTAAAAGTGCTGCAAGATACCACCAATACGCATGGATCGGTTAGCACCCTAGTGTGTCGCTGCCTCATGTCATATATATGCGCACCCCATTGCACGACTAAAATGGGTCCTGCACAGCTGCTGTTTCAAATAAATGAATAAATAAAAAAAACAAATAAACATATTCATGTTTAACAGTATCGGCAGAACATCAGCCAATGTCACTACAAAGTGCTCAGCCAATCAGGAGAATTCTTGCCTCTCATTGTCCGAGAGCCCAGCCTATCACACATGCTTTGCCACTATTGGCCAAGCAGCTTAGAGACCATCCAGGCTATGTAAGCTCCATTTTTCTAGCGAACTTCATTTGCATCTTGGTGTTCCGACCAGCTGTGTCTCAGCCTGAAGACGGGGATAGATCGCAATCCCCGAAACGTTGCAGTTATTCGTTGGTTTTTACTTGTGTTGTCTATTGTCTTGTGTTTGTTGTCCACTGTTCACTGTTTTTCGTCTTTTTTCATCTTATTTCATATTAGGAATCTGGTTCTATATTATTGTCTGTCTTTTGTGTATGTCTTTTGTGTCTTGGGTGTTGTGTCCACATTCGACTGAATTCCATTTCTAGAATTATTTGTTGTTTAAGTCTAATATAACTTTTATTTTAAAACAATTTACAGAATTTATCTGGGATTGCTTTTTTTTTTTTTGTACGGTTTTTAATATTTCTTTTTTCTTGTTCGTTTTCGTACTTTGTCATTCATCACAGGTTTGATCAGCTAAACATGAGCAATGTCGTATGTCCACAGTCCAATAAAATTTAATAGATAATGTGGTTTCATTTAATAAATTACACCCACGGAAGGAGCAACTATATTCCGAGTGTAGCAAAAAATTGGCGCTTATGTGGCTAGATGACGAGCGATGTGTGTGCGATGATCGAGTAAATACTATACCACATGGATAATCAGGCTAAAGGTATGTCGTGTTTTTTATACATATACTGTTTCTCTTAAAGTTTGTCACTGTAGCATACTATTTCCTTAACAAAAGTGTACTGAACATTATTAATGAGCTGAAACATTTTCTCTGCCGATAGTGCTCTGCATCCTGGCTACACCGAAAAGTCTGCCCAATTAACTAAAATGACGCTGTCTGATAAAGTCTAGAACCTAACACAACACCCATACTGCCGGAGGACTGCAATGAAGAGAGGCGTGGTTCATTGCTAGCAGCTACCAGAATTAACAATATGATAAAAAGACTACTGAAAACATCGCGAGACCCCTCAAAGACTATATTGCGAAACTGTTAAGGAATCACAGCATCACTGGGGACAATTTTCAGTAAAAGATTAGACCCGATGTCTCACAACAATTCGAGAATGATATTAAATATAAATGTAAAAAAAAACAATAATTTGCCACATAAAAATTCTTAAAAAAAAGTATTTTGTTTTATTTTACTGCAATTGAAAACATATACTATAACTTACATACAAGAAAATACTTAAATAAAAGTACGAAATATTACTGTGCGATACTAGAAATCATACACCAAAGGTCAACATAGAAGAAAATGTCACAAACCAAATAATTAAAAATAAATTACAGTCTTGTGGTAAAGATCTAACACAGAAAACCAACATGCAATATCCTAGAGTGAGAGAGAAGGAGAGAGAGGAGGGTGGAGAGAGGAAGAGAGAGATAGTGATAGTGAGAGAGACGGAGGAAGAGATAGTGTGGGAGAGAGAAAAAAAAGATCACATTAATGAAAAAAATTATACAAAAGGCAAAAACATTTAAAGAACAGAAATATAACATATAAACTATTTAATACAAAACAAATTAAAAATACATTTTACACATAAGAAAAATATGTATATAAAATTATATAATCAAGCATATTACAAGGTGAAATTTACATATACTATAGTAACTGTATAATGTTAATAAACTAAACAAAAATATGATAAATAAACTCACTGAACAGGTACAGGACAAAAATTTAAATTCCAAAATATCTAGCATGTGTAAAAGCAGAAACATGACAAAAATACCTAATAGGTTTGCACATGTTGGAAAAAATACCATTAGTCATACATACAAAGGTAAAAAGTATTAGGTTAAAGAAAGAACGGAATCGAGGTTAGACATATGATGGGGTAGAATGTCAGATTAGGTTATGAGTTCAGCATTAAAATTACATTATGCAAAGTGCCTACCTGTGTTATAAATTATACCAAGCCCATACAGAGCATAGCTGGAATACATTTTTCAATAATTATAAGAAGACATGTACTACACGAGGTTAACCTACACTACCTATAAATAACTTGCAGAAAAAAAAATTCTAAAACCAATACGAATGAAACGTATTCAATGCCTCACAAGATTGAAAAATACCTTAAAAATTTAAGTTGATCCCTGCAATGTATGACGGCACATTACAGGAAGAATGTGTCCTAAAAAGGTGAAATTTTATAAGTGAAAAGTACTTAAGAGTGGATAGTAGATAAATAAATTCTGAAAACATCAATTGATTCCTACGATTTTTTCGAAGCCAATATGCATAAAATACTCAATGGCAATTCTAGATCATGGTATTTGCCAACTTTATGAGTAAATATTTATCCGAAATTACTCATTCGTTACCCGTGATCTCTTGCGCCGCAGTTAAATGCACGAGGTTCCGGCGTCAGAGATTGTGCCACAGAAGTTCGTAACCCTGCAAACAATTTTGTTTAAAACGTTGGCTAAAATTATTTTCTGGGTTTGTTATTAATCAATTTTCGCAAATTCGATTCAAGAAACCTACAGCTATAGATTAATGATTTTGGAGTTGAATTATCCAGTCCTGCCAAGAAGGGTGTTAAAACATCATGGTGTCTACAAGAGCGAAGAAACATCCAGGTCATATAAATAAATTAGAAAAAAAACCTTTAAATAAATACTATGTTGGGTAAAGCAGCATGCAGCTACACATAAATAATGGCATTTGTTCGGGGTACATGGAAGTCAAGTTTAGAATCTCTAACATCTGGTACCTGAAAAGAAAAACGTCCTTAAGGGGTTAGCTCTCCTAGCGGTGAAACTTCGAAATTGAGACGGACTAAATCAGTAGCACATACAACACCAATGCTATCTAGCAGACGACACAGGAACCAATGACGAAGAGTAGAGTTATGAGCTACCCTGATGGACAAACTCAATACCAAAGTCTGAATTATCAGCGCCACCTAGGAGACAATAAGTAACTACATGAATAGTCCGACTTACCTAGAGGGCAACTATATAACTAATAAAACATATGAGGATAGCTAGGAATCAAGACAACATACAGTAAACAAGATGGATGAACAGGCTAACAAGGTACGGTATCAAATACAATTGAGTTTACAGATATAGATCCGGTGATCCGGTGCTAGGCTCCTGCAATAGAAGAGACAATACTCTATAGTCTCTTCTAGAGAATCGATGAACTAATTTCTCACTGTATTAGTCACAGAGTCAGCAATCGTTTGTTTATGTCATTATCAGAAAGCAACTCCTCTATAACATTTTGTGTATTTAGCTCCATTGTTTGTTCACCCCTAACTCTGCTTTCGGCTGACGAATTTCTAATTGTAGTAACAACAACTTTAAATGCCTTATTTTTAGAGGAAGAAATGCACTGCCACCACGTCATCTGTAACTGTATGTGTTATTTATCGAACTGAAAGCAATGTTTCTGCAACAGTAATTCAGTTACCACCTACACGATATACTTCTCTGGGAGCGAAGATACAATGCGTATATAACTCCGGCGCGCTATCAGTCGCACAGTCTACTTGTATTGGCATTGGAACACTTGTAACTTCTGCAGTGGATCAATTGTGTTTTTTATACATATATAAACTCTGATTTAGTTTAACTTGACAGTAAATACATTTATTGTTTCTCATAAATGTTTGTTTTGGTATTATTTTGCATAAACCTACCTACACACATGAAAGCACACACACCAACACACACACACATCAAAGCCACACAGATGTAAACATAGTTTTAGTGATACAGCTAACATGCTAGTATGCAAACAATTTAATTAAAATACAATTTAAGACCTAATAGACATATAAATGATGTGGGAGCGACACACTTCCATGTGCATGACTCCTACAATATTAATAGGTGCGATATGCTTCTTTTTCCAAAAGTAAGACATTTAATATTTTGCTTTTTTTCCATCCATGCTTTATGACATAGTTGAAAGACGAACAATAATGTTGAATAATTTTTTTTATATTTACTTGATAAATCTACAAAGAAACTGATATATTTAATGTGTTATATAAAGATATAATGTGTGTATGTACATGTGTGTGTATATATATATATATATATATATATATATATATATATATATATATATATATTATATATATATATATATATATATATATATATATATATATATATATATATATATATATATATATATATATATATAGCCTATATATATATATATATATATATATATATATACACACACACCTACATAGTGCCATTTGATGGCACATGCTCGCCTTTTGTTTTGTTTACCTGGTCTGGTTCGTCAATTCTTAATGGTAACTAGATATTTTTATTTTGGCAAGGTTACTCTTTCCCCAACACTATGCCATGAGCGGGGTTCGGGGAAAAGGGTAAACATACCTGGAAATCTTCGGTGAAGTAGAGGTTACATGCTTCGCACGCCAAGACAGAACAGAACCTTACCCGGTAGCGCCAGTTAATTAGAGAGAACGAACACTCGGAGAGCTCTGTTACACCTCAGAAAACTGTGGCCTACGGCCAAGGCGTTCATTTCTGTTCCCTCCCACTCAACATAAATACTTAAACAAGGGAATCTAGGTGTTCCCCGTGCCCGATGCCCAGTAATATACACATTCCAGGGATATTGGGCACCTGGACGCCCTTACGTGAAGGAGTAATAGTAAATCAGGAGTGTGCTGGTTGTGGGGTACTGCCCCCTGAAGGCCGAGAAGCGGCAAGACAGTAAATAACATACCTTTCATTCCTGTGATTATTATTGCAGGAAAGCACTGTACATACACAAGTACACTTAAAATGGTGGTGTAGGTAAGCAGACCCGAACCTAAGCCTTTCTGGTGGGCGATACAGACAAAGGCCCCAAGGGCGATGGAAAGTAATTATAACTATTGCTAAGCCCCTAAGTGTAATGAGTGGTAGGGTTCGAGGGGTAAATTTGGACACAGGTTATAGTGAACAGAACGTTTAACGACTATGTGCTGGGTCTCTGAATGGTCTGATTAACATTCTGACGTCTCTCGAAGCGACGTGGGTGGCGTCTCGACGCCGTTGTGTTCTGGAAGCACGCCGTCGGTTGCACACTCGTATGCAGGGGTGGTAATGCCTCCCCAACTCGTTCTGAATCAGCTGGTTTGGTGACACGATGGGCTGCATTAGGAAGGGGATACAGAAGGGCCCACATAAACAATTTTTTTTATCACCTATGAAATTGTAATAACAGTAATTTGCTTCTTTATTTTATGAAGAAAATTACAGACGGTTAACAATGTGCAGTTAAATCAGCAGTATATTATTGTAAAAACTTTGCTGTCCTGGGCGCAGCCAGGTTCGCTTGGGATGGTTGGCTTTTGTAATTAAATAAAATTACTTAAATTAGTGTTCTTAATATATTATACACTCTACAAAACCCTCTACATTATCTATACAACACTTACAATCCACTCTCTCTAAATAAACCTATACAGATATTATATACATATGTTATATACAGATTACCTAACTGTCTAATGCTATTCTAATATTGGCTAATTAAATGTCTACCTCGCTCGTTTCTCTAATCGCACAGTCTCTACATAGAATGCCTCGCCAATCACCACTACATACAGTTAAACATGTTGGTTCACTCACATTTACTCACACCACCCCAGGACAGTCACCTTTGTCCACAGTAGCTCAGCCTCTTCGCTGGTCTCCCTCGTTCGCTCACCGCGCACACTCACTGGCTAGTCGCCGAACAGACTCTCTCGCGGCTCGTAACGCATCTGCTTATTTAGCTCTTGTGTCGAAAAGTTTGCCGACAGGGCTGGGTGACATAAGTTGAACCTTCCCGACATTTCGGTAACACTCAGTCACGTTCGAGTTGAATGCCTGTCAAACGGTGATGGTCAGGTGCCCACTCATTCAGAAGGCCATAGACGTCAGTTCAGATCAGTGACGTCAGTCCCCTCGAGTAGGCCACGGCGTCTGGAGCGGGCAGCTGGGGGAAGGAGAGGGCTGCATTCTAGTGCCTCACAGCCTAGACTGTAGGTGTGCGAGCAGGGGGGAGGATGAGAGAATTGAGCGACTCTTTAGTCGCGTGCCTGCGCGCGCCACTGGCTCGTTACATTATTATCGAACCAATTTTTCTGTAAAACTATGTGACCAACTTTAACTACACATGATCTAATCATGTTTGTTTATAAGTGAATATATAAAAAATTTGGTTTGTAAATTTTACTTAAAACTATTGTGTTATATTTGTTTATTAAAAAAAACACATATGTTTCCTAAATTTTATTTTGGAGGGTACTATTCGATACTGTCTCAATACTAACTTAAATGTAATTATAATTGGTAGCATCAAGTAGCTACGACTCTAAGCCGGTCTATAACCTCTAGTCACAACTTTCTCACGGCCATGCTGAATTTTGCAAATCATGGCGTGAACGTTGACCAAACTTTTTAGAGTTTTTTTTTTATCTTCTAATGTATCGTAATCCAACTTGATTTCCGCCTAGGGTGAATTAATTCTTTCAAGTTACTGTTTTCGCTCCCTAGCGTCATAATATATTTATTTCCTTCGTCTCTTAAACATATTGTTACAAGTTTGAGAGCACAAACTTTATATGTGGGCAATTCCCATGAGTTCTTTGGGATAGAGGTCTATAATTACAAATAAAAGAGTTAAATTAAGTACTGGATTTAATAGCTCACAATGCTATGAAATACACAAAACAGTAATCAACTAGAACTCTCACAACACAATTAGTTATGCACACAATTACTCCTGTGTCACAGACACGTTAATTAATTTTG
>PNEQ01080703.1:0-14514 GCA_003012365.1 Medauroidea extradentata
TCTCCTTAGTTCGTATGTTCATATGGTACCAAAATAACCCAACATGGCTGTGATTACTAAGCAATTATTATATTTTATCTCAATGTTATTTCAAATCTCCCGCGCATATTTTACTAAAGTCACGTGACACATGTTGAACACACAATTTAGTATGCAGCTGTATAGAGGATACTCCCTCTACCCTATATTTACTCTAAGGTTTTCACCAAACAAACTGTCGACATAGAAGACGGTGAAACGCAAGGAGTTGAAAGTTGATGAACTCTTGCGTTACAGCCTTGCGTACTTGCGTATTTTATAAACCCGGCCTAACCATTATTCTGTTTGGCGCAGTCAAATAAATGAAGTCACTTCACAAAGGCACACACCGATAACCACGAAACACAGCTACAGATGTGCACATAATGCATTGAAACAAAGTAGTACAGTACATGTATTTGCTAAAATAATGGGTCCCTAATCATGTCGCTTGCAGATGTCGTATCTGAGAGGTAAGATAAGAGAAGGAGTGTTATCTCACTACTCGTATACTATTGGTGCACCGCTGACCAATAACCTTCCTCTCTCTCGCTCGAGGGCCAGGCCGCCAATTAACAACAAATTAGCAATGGCGAAATATCCGCCATTGATCGTCTAACATGCTACCTGCCGCTTGCCAATGATTGCGCGCAAGAAAGGACAGTGTTTCCGTCACCCAAACCCTCGACTGTTTGTCGCTATACTTCGCACGATGAACACGCTGATACTAGGAAAACAGCAATCTCGTCTTTATTAATTGAAGGGTTAACGATTATAAGGGTGCTATCTGTCATTTCATGGAAAATGAGTTAAAGATGCCTTGTTATGTAGTTTTGCCCATAGAATATGTTCCACCATTTTGATTTACGCTTAGCAAACTAAGAAACCCATAAAATGTGTTCACATTAACCCACGCGTGGTAAAAATCACACACTTTACAAACTTTCTTTTTGCTCTCCTGAAAAGTCATTAAAATACAATTAGTACCTACCCTTATAGTCCTGAACCCTTCAATTATACCAGATGAGCGTCTAGTCATAATTAGAGAAGATGATATATCACGAAAATGTTTTGTGTCAACATACCCTTAAAAACGCTGAAGTTTTTTGCAACATATATGATTCAGTGATATAGTTCTGATCTGACACAACGTAGTTGTCTGCAGATCAATAACAGACATCAAATATTACAACATCGAAATTCTTATTAGCTCAGTCAAATAGGGTAACAGCTCCAAATGCCAGCTAAAGGCTGTAATCTTCTGGTAAACTGAACGTGCGTTGAAACTCAGCAAACAGTCAAGTTTTCCCGCGACAAACCGTCATTTCTAGTCATAATGTAACAACTACAGCTGCACTAATTATATCAGATGCTTTTGCTTTGCGAGTTTATGGCAAGGTTACGTATTTTACCAAGGTACTATAGGTAACAGTATTTAATAGGGTAAACGCACCATATATATCGTGATATTCCTGGTAAGGCTTTGTACACAGAATGTACTATATTACCAACACAGAGCAGGAATGTTTAATTTCTACAGTAAGTGACCAATGTATGACATATGAGATCACAACTAGAGTTATTAACATATTTTAGTTATTGTACTTGGAAGTGTTAGTATCAGAAAGTACGGTGGGTTTACGCTAAGTGTTCTAAATAAAGAAAATCAATAACGCCAACATAGAGTGTGATTTCCTGCCTAAACAGCGGAATGAGGAAAATTTACTCGACAGCTGTAAAAGATAAGTCACATACGAGCAGTTTGTTGAGTGTAATTTTCCTTACATGACACAAGAGGAAGTTATTTATTGATACTCGCTGGACGGCGCGCGCTGCTGAAATGTCCGGCTTCTTACAGCAGCCGTAAGGGAATTAGAGGTTAACTTACAAGTCCACAGTAAAGTGTACATATAACACTATTATGACTTCCAAAATTCGTCACAAATATCTTCTATGCCTCAACATTGCCACATTTACCAACATATTTTAAAACATCAGTTATTGCAGAAAAACGGTAAATAAACTTTAGCATCTGGCTCTCCTCATTAACACGGTTCAGCAGTTGTTTGCATACGAATAAAACCAAGTTTATAGTATCGCCACGCCGCAAGACAGTTTTTATTCACCCAGTTATTGACCACGACTTTGTTCTCGTGATTTTCAATTTAATGCCTCGTGAATCGTGTAAAACTTCAGTCGAAGTACTCCAAATTATCTTCAGTAGGCTCAATTCATACAAATATGTATTTATAATTTGTAGGCCTATGCATTTTCAAAAACTAATTAGAAATTTAAAATTTAAAAATAAATATAATACTAGCTTTGATCACACAAAAATATAACCAGCATATGCGGAAAAAAGAAGACAATATTCGGAGATTCGGAGTGAATAGGTTAACATAATAGAAACTTAAGCATTAAGTAAGACCTTAGAATTTTACCCTTAAACATTTATTTGAACCGAAGCATGGACAATTTAACTATTACTACTTACTTCTTAAGTTCGCAGTGGAAATTCTACGTAAGTTTAAACAATCAGAATACAGGTCGGTGTTACCTTGATGCCATTTACGTCACTCGATAACCGCCATCTTGCTTTAACCTATAAAACGTACACAGGACGGGGTTTTTTTTTTAAGGAAATAAATGTAATTTACCATGAAATTAAAATTTTGAATTATAAATATTATAAGAACCTCATTTACAAACCTCGTAGCCTAATGGCAATTTCCTAGTTATTTTACTAAATGTATTTAATAATAGCTTCGGTATAAATAGTACAGCTAAAACACAATATTGAAAGTCTGTTCCTATTGGCTGAACTTAGGCAGTAACCTCGCTACTGTGTACGCTCAATTTTGGCAACGCTACTGCTTACTTGTTAAGTCTACTTCTTACTGCGTAAGTTTTTAATTATGTAAACCCCTTGAGGGTACAGGACGGATATGAGACTGTGCGAGAGAGACATAACTATATTGTAACTTTTGCTGAGATTAGGGATACTTGCAAGTGAATTGTAATGCTGGTTAGTTGTAAGAGAGGGCCTCATGGCCCTAAGCTTGCCAGCTTAAATAAAACATAAATAAATAAATAAATAAATAAAAATAAGAAGTAACAGTGGATATAGGTACGGTCAGAAAAATGTCGTGAATTCAATGACCTGCATGATAGAATCAACTATACTATGCATACTCAAGCAATGACCATCTGTCCACTTCAGCGGAACAGCAGACAATGAACGAATAGATGGGGCGTGAGTTAAATAGGACAATGGATTCTATCATGTAGGTGATTGAATTCACGAAACTTTCCTGCTCCTAGAAAGATATGGGTCGTTCGAGTTAAAGTGATCACTAAAAACTAAACCTTTAGAAAATATCACTAACCGCCACTGTGAATAATTTAACACTAACATTAGTTCTGTTTGGTTGGTAACGAATTAAACGCATGTAGTTCCGTGTGTTTTCCTATTTAAATGCAACAATAGTGAATCAAAATTAATTGGAATTGACGTACACATTTTAATTCTACACAAATAATAAACTTTTGTTATCAATCTATAATGGTTCATATTGACTGCACAATTTACCTTTCACGTGTAAACTTCAAGTGACGTGTCCAAAGAGGTTAGACACTTCCCGATGTTAGCAGCTAGGCGCGGACAGACACTAATTGTGTGAACATATACATGTAGCAGGGGTTTATTGAGTGCGGGAGCAGGTACAGAGGTGGTCCAGTATGTACGTGCAGGGAGCTTACACAGCGGCGCCCCAGCTCAAACACGCCGGCCTGCCCACGCGCGCACACACACACACACACAGTGGCTGCGTCATGGCACTAGGTGCCGCTGTCCGGCGCCTGCCTCGCTCTGACTCACCTACACTCCCAGTACTCCCTCTCTCTCTACTTGACGCACCTTAGTATGTATGTCTCACACTTGTCACAATGGTCGCACCCAGGGGGCTGGCACTTGGGCCACGAACCTCCCCCCTCCCCCCTCCATGGCTATATAGAAGGGATCAACTTTTTAGTAATGTTTACCCGGGTCACTAGTTATCTAATAATTTTCTTTTTTAGTGAACGGTTACGTTTATAAAACAGAAAACAGATGTAATGGGTCCGGTAGAAAACAAGGTAAATATGCATTAACTGCGCCTGAAATACGCAAAATAAAATAAATAATAATAAAATAGCCAAGAATTGATGTCTATACATTGATATGCCACACCCTTCCAAGTCTCAACCCTACTTAATTTATTTATTTCTAGGGAAAATATGACACAACATTGGCAAAAAGCTGCAAAAATAATTCTGTTGCTCTGATCGCTACCAAACTTCACAGGCTCACCGCTGGGCTAATCTGTAGAACGCCTCAAAATTTCATCAAAATTGCTAAAGTCGTAGGGAACATACACACACACGCGCGCATATATATAATTGTTTAAAATTATTAGTATAATTAATTAAGTCATTGTTATATTAAGTAATTATTAATTACTTGTTAAATTAAATAATCGTTACCGTAATTAATTATTAAATTAATTAATTAAAAATTTAATAGTAAAATAATTACCAACACACCCTTCAAAACACTGTGTTTTCTTGCAATATATATGATTGGATGATGTACGCCTGACACAACATAGTTGTCTGCAGACCACTAACAGGCATAACATATTTCAATAGCGGGATCATTATTGCTCAGTTAAATACGGTAACAGCTCCAAGTGCAAGGTAAAGCCAGTAATCTTCTGGTAAGATGAACATATGTTGAAACCCAGCAACAGTCAAGTTTTCCCGCGATACACTATCATCTCTACTTATAATGACATACCTTGGGACACGGTCGCGATACGCCACTGCCTCATACACATATCTTCACTTGAAACACAAGGAGTGGAAGATACAGGGCAGAGCACGAGCCATTCAAGCGACGACTTTTGTCAAACATGTTACGTAATGTGTGTGAGTGTGTATGGCGACTAACAAGGCAGGAGACTGGAGGAGAAAGTAAAGAGATCAATGACACGAAGTTACAGTAGCGTGCAGTCTAGCCTGCTGCAAGGAAACAAGAGTTTACAATTATCTGCCACATCACAAGCATACTAGCCGAGAGAAAACAACTTCAGAATTTCCGCTAGTAAAATTATAGGGTCGCCCCAAGATCAACCCATGATTAGAGAACTTGTAAACTCCGCGTTATTTTCCGACTAGACTGTAAGCTCTTGTTCGCTAGCTCGACTTCTTCAATTAGTATACATGCGTAAAGATGGTGGTACAACGAGAAAATGTTTTCTGACAACATTCCCCTGGAAACACTACAGTTTCTTGCAACATACATGATTGAGACTTCAATAACAGGCATAAAACATTATAATAGCGAGACTCAGGTAACAACTCTACATACAAGCTAAACCCAGTAATTTGCAGCTAAACTGAGCGTGCTTTGACTGACTGACTGACTGCTGGGTTTCAACACACGTTCAGATTATCAAAATCTCACTGGCTTTTCCCTGTAGGTGGAGCTGTTGCCCTATTTGACCGAGCCAATAAGAATCCCACTATTGTAATATTTGATTTCTGTTATTGGTGTTCATACAGCTACATTGTGCCAGACGTATCTCACTCTATTATTAGAGACTGGAAAATTTCGCAGACTCAGAGACCTGCATGCTAGAATCCACTGCCCTATGCATATTCAAGCCGAGTCTATTCGTTCATTGTGTGTTGTTCCACTGAGTAGCAGCTGGTGTACAAATGGTCGGGACTTGAGTGTGTAAAGGATAGTACATTCTAACATGCAGGTCATTGAATCTGCGAAATTTTCCGGCCCCTACCAATCATACAAGTTGCAAGAAGCTACAGTGTTTTCAAGGCTATGTTGACACAAAATATTTTCGCGATAAACCGTCATCTGTGCATAAATCGTGGCTTGCAACCGGCCAACACTTTTGGCTAATTCATTCAAATATCCACTGCAGAGCGACCATTCGCATGTAAAGTAGACAAACGACATGACACAAGAGCCGGTGGCCAATGACGTCACAGGCTGTGTTCAAAGCAATCTAATCAACCAAGTCTACCCAACATGTTCCCAAATAATAACTCGAGTTTCGCATGTCTCTACTCATAATTATGTCATATGACGAGCCAGCACTCTGATACAGCGCAGTGCACATAGTGGCGACGAGGCACTTGATGTGCGAACCAATGTCGTCCTTACTAACGCTGCTTCATCATCTTTCATTTATTTCAAACAATTGCAAATATCTCGAATATTTTTTAACCAAATGCTTTGAAAAAATTTGAGACTGTGTACAGTCATACGATTCACAATTTCGGAAGAGCGTTTTTTTATAATGTACCGTTTCTTAACAAAAAAGTTATTTTGCTTCAATCTGGCTCATTTTGAACACAAAATATGTGATATTTTAGAGGCAAAAATCTAAAAATCCGTTTAGTATATTGCAACAGAAAAATTCTGATAGAAACTATTATATACAAGTATTAAAACTGTAAGAATAAATTTTTGATATATTTATTAATCTGCGTTAAAAAAATTATTTCCGAAACCACTGCCAAACTAAAGAGCGAGTTCGCGGTGTCAAATTTTCACCTTTGACGCGTGGGAACAGCGTAGCGATAAGAGTCAGTGTCCCACGCTTGACGAGAAGTATATCGCCTCTATTCGCAGCGTCAAACTGGCGTGCAAGGTTTCCCTTGTAGTGTTGTAGTCTATATTTTTGAATAGTATGAAGTAAAGACCAACGCATGCCTCTCGTTTTGCACTTTACGAATTCAGATAATATTTTCGAAGTTACAACAGTCTAAAAATCTCGTTTTTAGCCATTTTGAGAGGCCCGAATCACATGTTTCTAACAAGCATGCTGCAATTTTGAAAACATAGAAGCATAGTTTCAAGTGTGCGTTATTTTCGTAGGGAAACATAATATGAATAAGTTAAGTGGTTTAGCGTAAAAAATAATACACGTGACACGCTGTAATCCGTCCATGCGCCAGTCGAGGACTCCTATTAAAATAATAGCGATAATTGTACAACAGTGCTCGTATCTGAAACTTCATCCCCACAGGAAGTTATGTTTTATGTGAAGAGACGTAGGAAGTTCACGAGGTCATTTACATTTGAAATGCTTGTACACATTTGCGGCAGACAAATACGAATGAAAACGGCGCAGTATAATAAGTGATGTCTAGACCATTTCCATATTGACTTGAATTATGTTGTTTTCGGTGTCGCACTGAGCTTTACTACCTTAGGTTGTTTTTGTTTTACAGGTTTGTCTATATTGGGCATTTAACATTTAGCGCCTAAATATGTTTGAACCCTTTGATTCTTTAGTATAATTTTATGAGGCTATTAGAGTTAAATGTTATTGTTATTATTCAACTTTTATGTATCCTTCTTAGTATAATTCGCATTATTTACAAGGTCATTATTTTTATTTTGTTTCAAAATCGACATAATTATCACATTATTTTCAACTGCGCATTGACTTAGATGTAAGGTTGGAATGTTACAAAATTGTTTTAGATGGTAGAGAGGAAACTTATGGTATAGTGTAAGGTAGGACGACAACGCCTTAACTACACAATTAATTAAGTAGTATTATTATTATGTAAGAAGAAAACTAAAGCAACAGTTAGCACGGAATTGACTGTAGTTGGTGAACGTATCTATGCATATTTAAGTGACTGGACGAGTACGCACAGATAAGATGACTGCGCGCGGTAGGATGTGCTTGGTGCACGCACGAGATATTACGGAACACGGCACAGGTGCACTGCTGCGCGTCACGCGTACATCTGGTCACGTGAGGTGAGGCAGACCTCCTCGTCTCCGTGGCACAGAGCGTGGAGCAACAGTGACACAAGTCGCATCTCCGAGCTTGCGAAACAGTAGGTTATATTTGCCTTCCCAGATGCTCTTCTGCTCGTGGAAACGTTGGAAATGTGCACTTTCTACACTTTCTATTTTACGATGCCTAAATACGGCGTAACGTAATGTACGCGCATTCACAGACAATATGTCCACTAGCAACACTACAATATACATAATTAATTGCTATATAACTTAGTAATTGTGCTTTTTATCGTATGAACTAAACATTTTCTCTAGTTTTCAATTTGTGAAGAGGTGAAGATATTTTGGTCCGCACTTTACATCTAGGTATTCAGTGAGAGGCGACATGATGTGAATATGGAGCAACGCATATGTAATTCAAATACTTCGTGGTATTGTTTAAAATGTACCTAAAAACTGTTAAAACAAAAAAAAATCAAATGATAGGTACATGTAAACAAAAAAATCATAGCCACGACGATTCTGGTAGCGGTCACAATGCTCCGACATGCGGCTCGTGTTATGGCCGTCGGCAGTATCAAAAACTAGAAGCCACCATATTTTATAGAATGTTTTATTTCAATCAGCTGTTTCATGAAATTACAAATGAAATTGTAAAAAAAAAAAAATCTTGAAATAAAAGGCAAAACGAACATAATGTTCTTAGCTGAAATGAAAGTACTTTTACGAAAAAAGAAAGTGGTCATTCATTATTAGGCCCACGATTTTATGGAGAAAATATTTTTGCAACATTTGGTTTCAATGCGCTATGTGCACATATGCAGCTCTGCTACATCGACTGTGATTGGATGAATTTACTGTCACTTGTCTTGGCAAATTACAGACGTACGGAGTCACAATAATCTTACTCTGATTGGAGCAGCCAAACGAGAGACATGTCTGAACAAAGACACGCTGCCAATAACCATTAAGCACAGATGCCGATGAGAACGTGAGATACTGAAACAAAGTGGGACAAAATAGATTTTCGCGACAAAATCGTGGCCCAATTGATTATCTATCCATAGTCAACCTAGTTGTTTTGTTTATAAACAAGCACTGAGTATCTGGCGCGAAAATTAACTGAAGCCAAGGTACATTACATTTCCGAACTGTTATTGTAAACAAAACACTTTTATGCAAGTGAAATACGCCAAGTATTTTCAGTTGTAGGTAAATTTCATTCTGTAATGTTGTATTTCCTTTCCCTGCAAGGCCCGACACGGCGAAAATTAGAAATGGAATCTACTTTCGTCGGGCTGTCGGGGCAGTAATTTTGTCGGACTAATGCTCGTCGGGGCATTGTGAAACCACCTTTACATGACGTTGATAATTTGAAAATCAAAATTGTTTTGTTTTTCAGTTTAGAATTAATATTTGTACGGTTTCGTATTGTCGTACACAAGTTGGCGACAGCAGCGAAACTAACGGCAGAAACTTTCCCTGTGCCAACTCTCACATAAGAAAACGCATTATCTTTCTAGCCTATAGTAGAATTAACGTTAGTGTATATTTTCAAAATGGCAGAAAACTACACCTAGTATTTGAAAGTGATAAGTGTTCTCTTGATGACTAACCACGTCTACCGCGTCCAGGCCTACTGAGCTAGCACAAGGAGTGGTACTGTTAGTACCGCCCACTACTGACATGTCGCCGACAATTAGCAAGCTTTCACGACAACTACTGTCAATATTAGCACCGCCGCCTCCCAGTGGCGCCACAACCGCCCCCGCGACGCACAGCCCCGCCTCCACCGCCTCTTACACTGCACCTGTAGTCTCCATACAACATACCAACCTGCGCTTATAATATGCTTACACTGTAACAAAAACTTCCTGAAATGTATGGGAAGTAATAAACCTAAAGCCTTGTAAATACGCAAACTGTTACACTTGTTACAATGTAAGTCTGGTAACTTCAATACACGTTTGACTGTTTTATAGAAAATATCAGGAGTGCTACCATGGATGTCTGGGAAACAATTCTACCATACCTACTTTCTCAGCGCTCCTATACGCACTGTGGCAAATTTACAAACTATTTCTCACAGTGTAGAGATGATGGTTTATCGCGGGAAAACTTGACTGTTTGCTGGATTTCAACGTACCTTCAGCTTATCAAAAGCTCACTGGCTTTCGCTTGTACACGGAGCTGTTACCCTATTTGACTGGGCCAATAAGAATCCTGCTATTAAAATGTATTACCTGCTATTGAGCTGCAGAGACCAATGTTGTCAGATGTATTATCACCTAATCATAGGCCTACATGTTGAAAAAAAAACTGCAGTGTTTTCAAGGGTATGTTGGCGCAAAATATTTTTGCGATATATCATCATCTCTAAATATGTCGCAATGAGTTGACCTTAGCTTATACAAAACTATATATCGCTACAGACACAGCAAAATCTTGAAAATATGTCATGTAATTTACCGCGTAAGTGTGAAGTAGTTTACGTTGTGACGCGCTATGTTCACATTAGCATATGAAAAAAATAATAATTTAAAGATAAATTTTGAAATCCCGTCCGACTCATGCAATTTTGGTAAGAAATAATAATTTTCGCGCTGCTTGTAAATGCTAATGTTCCACTGCAAACACTTGTAACCAGCGTATTACCCATTCAACCGCGAAAATACGCCTACTGTGTTTCAAGCGTACATTCGCAGCTTCATGGTTATTGGCAGCGTGTCTACGTTCATAACGTCTCTTGTTTGACTGCACCAATCAGAATAGGGCTATTGTAACAGCATACGAATGATGTCTGAAATTATTTAAACAAACAGGATAGGTCTATATGAGGAACTGCAATTATTTAGTTTTAATGCTTAGCGTCAAACGGCTAATATGCATTTCAAACATTTCTCTTTCATACTTAAATAACGAACAACAATTTTCTTAGTCCTGCTCCTCGCAATATTACTTAAACATCATACACCATATACTGTGACTGAAGTTTTTAACTGACATTAAGAGGGCGTGGCACATAATGCAACGCTAAAAGCATTAATCTATAACTGTAGATTTCTTAAAGCCAATTTGCTAAAATTAAACAATAGCAATCCTAGACAATAGTTTTAGCCAACGTTTTAAACAAATTTGTTTCCAGTGTTACGAACTTCTGAGGCACAATCTCTGACGCCGGAACCTCGTACATTTAACTGCGGCGCAAGAGATCACGCGTAATGAATTAGTAATTCTGGATAAATATTTACTCTTAAAGTTGGCAAATACCATTATCTAGGATTGTCATTGAGTGTTTTATCCATATTGAATATTGGCTTTAAAAAAAGCGTAGAAATCAATTGATGTTTTCAGCGTTTATTTATCTACCACGCACTCTTAATGTCGCACGCAACACATTTCACAACTGTCAAGATTCTTCACTATACTCTAAATACAGCTCGCTCACTGTAAAAGCGATGTATTTACAACAAAGAAATATTTATCTTTGAGGATATAAGTTAGCGGCAGGACCTGCTGTAAGGGGTCGAAAGGGGCAGGTGCTCCGGGCGGCAACTCCTGTAGGTTCGTATCACTACTGCTCTTCAAAACTGAGAACAAATTGGAGGAGGGGGAGGCAAACCCACTTCTGCACCTCGTAGGAAGATCTGCAGATCCGGCTCTGGTTTGCGGTGAAGACATCTTGCCTTGAAGCAAGGAAAATATTTGAAAGAACTTATATTCGTGTAACTACTATATTCTTCAAAGATCTTTCTTTGGAAATAATGCAACATTCTTTGTAGCAATAGTAGTAACTGTTTGAACATAAATATTGAATTGAAAATACCAGAACTAACTTCATCGTAATATATATATATATATATATAGTAAGTTTTGTTACTATCACTGTAGCTTTTATACAAAAATATTATTTGCGGCAAAGTTGCAACGCCGTGCCTGATATATAAACGAAATTGTTGTTCGCAGGAAGAAACATATAGTTGCGGCAAGGAAACTGTTTCAAAGTATAATATTGTGCTGAGACTGTAGTAAGTGGTGGGTATCATGACGTCACAGTAGAGAAACACCGTGCATATCTGAGACACTATGTTCTCAGTGATAGTAGTAACATATGTCAGGGCAGAGTCAGCTCGTAGGAAGCTCCACCCTCTGCATACACAGTCTCTTACATTATCGTCACGTCTTACATTTTACTCACTATAGACGGTTCGGGGTAAAGTGAGCACTAAGGCCGGGTTTATAAACTACGCAAGGACGCAAGACGCAAACAATTGGACATACGAAATCGATGTATACCTGTTTATCAAATATACAAGACTGTAACGCAAGAGTTCATCAACTTTCAACTTCTTGCGTTTCACCGCCTTCTATGTCGATAGTCTGTTTGGTGAAAACATTTGAAACTAGTCTCTAGAAAGATGTGATTCCGCCATTTCGTTACATTTTTTTTTACTGTTTCTTAAGAATGCGTCTTTAAATACACGGTGCTAGTATTTATTTGGTTTCTATGTAAAAATACCGAGACAACAATATCTAGAAAACAAATATGAGTGACAAAACATATTCGTAAAGGAAAAATACAAAGGGAAATTCTCTGTTGCCTCTCCGAAATGTTGAGTGGTAGTGTTGGTTACTTCGTGTCGCTTGCGATGTTTATAAACTACTGAAATATTTGTTGTGTTGCGTTTCTAGCGTTCTTGCGTTGTTGCGTAGTTTATAAACCCGGCCTTAAAAGTAGCCCTGTAAAATTTATATTTTCAGCCAATCCGTATCTTTCCGCGTGTAACGGCTAACGAAGGAAAATGTCTAACTTCTCTGGACACGTCACTTTATGTTTGCGCGTGTCAGATAAATTGTGCAGTCGATAGCAACTGTTATAATTTGATAAATAAAACTTGATAAACTACACAAAATTCAAATATGTCGATTTCATTTGATTTAATTTTAGTATTGTTGTATTTAAGTAAGAAAACACACGGAACTATTTTCGGTAAATCGTTGCCAACCATACAAGCAGTAAGGGAACTATGGTTAATGTTGAATTATACGCAATAACGGCTAGTGATATTTTTCAAAAGTTAAACTTCTAGTGCTCACTTTATTCCAAACGACCTGTACAAATTCGTATGCTATGTACTAAGGTTAATTCTACATGTTGGAAAGAAAATGTGTTTTCTTATGGGACAGCTTGGCACAGGGAACATGTCTGCCGCTAGTCTCGCTAACTATCGCTAAGGAATCAGAACAATACGAAACTGTAGTAAAATTACATTTTTACAGGCTTGGAAATGACACAAGGCATTTCATGTAATTTTAAAGTGAAAAGAAACCAATATATCGTTTTAAACTATTAACACAATGTAACTTAAAATTCAGGAAAGCTTAGTTGTTAGTAAGTTTACTTCCCTACCGATACCAGCGCCCAAGCGGCAGAAATTGTCCCTGTGTCAAATCCCATAAGAAAACAAATTTTCTTTCTAACTTGTAGTGGAGTTAACCTTACCTGTACGGAAACCAAGCACTGGGGGGTAGTTAACCTTACCTGTACGGAAACCAAGCACTGGGGGGTTGCATTCATAGTCAGTTCGAGTGAAGGACGCATATTTTTCTGGCATGAAAACAGGATTCTTGAACGCAATTAGCAAGTCGTTGTTTGCGTCGTGACAGCGGTTGCGTGAGCTTGAAAAGTTATGGGAGACGTACAGCAATGCCGGAAGCAGCACTGACGCGCCATGCAGGCGGCCTGAGTGATGATGGCAATGCATTTCCCGCATGTGTGGCAATGAAGAGGCGAGTTTATTTTCATTTTCAAGTACTTCTATGGATTTAATTCAGGGTGTAGGCCTAGATTCTGGAATGACTACAACATTGATTCGTGCTATTCCTGAACGACTTACTTTCTAAAATTAATTATATTAATTTTCATGTCAAGAGATTAGGATTCTTAGGTCAGAGTTGTACACTGATCGTCACTGCATACCTCTTAAGCTGACTATTTACTCGGCATTGGTCGCAATCCCATAGTTGAGAGCAATGATTCAAGACTTACATACTGGGGTTTCCATTACGTTTCTTTAGCGCAGAAACAGACACGTTATATTTCGTTTTGAGACTTTTGAAATCTAAAGATATTAAAAATTTCAACTTTAGACTACATGAAAATACTAATTATTTTCCAGAATCCAGCGGATAAACATAATAAAGAGGGCAGATTTTTTGCACGCTAGAATGTCGTAATTTTTTTATATAGTGCGAGCAGGTTACATTTATAGAGAGAGAGAGAGAGAGAAATGAAAATCACGTGAGTAATAGCACCCTGAAAATATACTGAAAAACGTTATTTATGTAAAAAAATTGCTTGACCTTTCATTGATGGAACAGTATTAAGTGTGACGTTGCTTAATATATAATGCTATTTTATATAAGAAACTGAACTTTATTGTCTTCAATTCTTTAAAAACTACCACCATGCGAACTTAAGGTTGTTCAAGTGGGGAAAAAACATAATTTTATATTTGTATGAAATAGTGTTAGTTTTGTACACATTACTTGAGAGTACATATACCTCTAACGGAAAAAAATTAGCTCATTTAGTTTTCCCGTAATGGCACTTCAAAGTCAAAATTTGCGTATTTTTACTTCATACAAAACTTGAAAACCAGTTAACATAAAGA
>PNEQ01080704.1:0-14513 GCA_003012365.1 Medauroidea extradentata
TTTTTTTTTTTTTTTTTTTTTTTTTTTTTTTTTTTTTTTTTTTTTTTTTTTTTTTTTTTTTTTTTTTTTTTTTTTTTTTTTTTTTTTTTTTTTTTTTTACTCAAGGCTGAAAAGTAAATCACTGAAAATATCTTTGTACAACATTCGTTAGCCAAATTGCAAATGAAAAAATTAATTTATGTGTGCTAAATCAGTGGCAATATACATTCGGATCAGTTTAGAGTAAAATAGACTGAGGGAGGGAACTTTTACTTCAAAATATAACCCATTCTTACCAATGACATATTCAGAAAATTTATGAAACCATTCGTTTGCATATTGTTGAATGATATACATAATAAAACGTATATATCCTAGACAGAGAAAATACGTTTCGGAGTTATACAAATCAGAGCACCTTAGTTGTAATGAATGTTGTACGTAATTCAAATAGTATGGTTAGAACAGTATAGCAACTCGTACAAAAATTATTGATAAAACGCAAAGTTAGAATTATTTAACAAATTCATTTCTCCGTACATCTGTATACTAATTAAATTTCGTGTGATTTTACCAACGAATATACAAAGACATTAAACTACACAATGAATCATATCTAATGTTTTATTTAAATAAAAAAACAATGTACTTTTGAAATATAATACATTGTAAATATAATCACAGAAAAATGTTATTAATTAGTGTGTATAGCTTCATTTTCTTATCTCGTTCATTTCTAACGCGAAAGAATTAATCGAACTTGCTAATTGTCCGCAAATGTTAAATATCTTTATCTTCATGTACTTATTCTTTATCTGATCTCTTTAAAGTAATTATCTAACTTATGCATCTTTCATTAATGGTATAATGTAACTACTGCCATGTCACTAGCAAAATCATTTTAGAATTAGCACCAGTGCATAAAAAAAAGTAGACTTGTCTTTTATTTTGAATATCGCCAACTTTTTTCTGCGAAATTGTACATGAAAACGAAGTGTTCAGTTCAACTCAGACACGTAATGAAATTGTGCGTTTGTTGGCCAGACTATCTGCACTACACCTCCACGTAGCAGCTTGAAGTGAAGGAGGAACCGATTATCGGCACAACAAACTTCGCGCGTATTGTGTGTCACGTTGCTTGCTCTTGGACTCGCAGTAACATACCACATTTTTGTTAATATCTACAATTTAATACTGTTTTTAAACGAAATAGCATTTATGACTTAATCACTTTTGGCAGTATACCGACGATATGTCAGCTGATATTGTAGAGGAACCTAAGTGGAAAGCGAACTGCAATTTTACCCCTTTTAAAGACTACATGTAAATTGCACTAAATCGATCTGCCTTGTAGTTATTGTGTGTCAGAACTGAACGTTCGCACGCAGCTTTTAACGGAATTCGAGCCCAGAACCTCCCGGAATGTATACCTGAGTAACAAACAACTGCGTCACGTAACGTCGAAATAATTCATGAAAATAAAATTAATTTTAGAAAAATTAAATATCTGTGTCCTGGACTCATAGAGGTTGTACAACACCACGTCTCGATAGGTTACTGTAGAGTGAAACTCCTGTTTAGGTTGTTTCTCGCTGCTCGTTCCTGCTTTTCGGATCATCTACCTTGATTATTTACCAACTAAGTTTTATTCTTAATAATTACGTTTCTTACAAATAAAAAAAATACATACATATTTTTTTAAATATTTACGAAAGCATCACTCTGACGCGAACAACACCTCAATATCGCTACTGATTAGATAGATATCGTGGGTTGATGGAAAACAAATTTTGTGTTTTTTCACCCTTTTGGGTGTCGAATTTCGAAATATTTTAAATTTACATCTTAGACGTTTGTATAAGTATCCAACTGAAGTGTAAATCACATCGCTAGCCCGTTCAGTTGAATAAAAATCGATCATTCACTAAAAAAAACACATATCAACCCTGCACAGTATTGAGAAATCGAATTTCGAAAAATCTGAAAACCGTTTTGCGATAATTTCTGTAATCATCATCCTGAAGCAAAAATTAATTGTATATCTCGACGGGTTCGATAGATATCGAGAATTTATCTAAAACACGTTCAAGGTCTTTTCAACACTTCAGAGAGTAAATTTCGAAAAACCCTTGAATCACGTTTTAGAATACTTTATTGGTATCTCGTGGACGTAAAAAACACAACATTAGCCCGCTGGGTTCAAGATATATCGACGATTAATTGAAAACGCTTTTCACCACTTTTCACCCCATTTCACGTACTTAGGTGGCGAATTTCGAAAATTCCTGAAATTACTTTTTAGGTATTTGAGTAAGCATCAATCCTAAACAAAAATCACGTCTCTATATAAAAAACTATGGGATCGATATATATCGAATGTGAGTCGAAAACTCATATTAAGCCATTTTTAATCAGTTTAGGGCCGAATTCGGAAAATATATTTTAAATGGTACTTGGGATACTTACAAAAGCACCAATTTAAAGCAAAGTGTACTTCGATATCTCGATTGATTCGATAGATATGGAAGGATAATCGAAAACACATTTCACGTATTTTCACCCCTTTAAATAAAGAATTTCGAAACGATGCTGAGTCCTGTCATAGACATTTGTAAAAGTAACCAATTAAAGTTAAAATCACGACGATAGCCAATTGTGTTTCAAAGATAAAGACGATTCATTAAAAACACATTTTGCCCCTTTTTACTGCCTGGGGTTCGAATTTCAAAAAAACTTAAAACTACTTTTTGGGTATTTACGTAAGCAATATTTTGAAATGAATATCAACTCTCTATCCGGAAGGGTTCGATAGATATCAATAGTTGATTGGAAACACATTTAAGGTCTTTTCAGCCCCTTAAAAGTTGAACTTCGAAAAATCCTTAAATTGGCTAATATACATTTTTACGAGTGTCCTATTAAAGTAAAAATCACGATGGTAGGCCGTCGGGTTCGAGCTCTATCGACGTTTCTTCGGAAACACATTTAACCCCTTTTCACCCCCTTAGAGGTCGAATTTCGAAAAATCCCTTCTTAGTGCTCGCCTACGACCTGAAGGGAACCCCCACAAAAAATTTTCACGATTCTAGGTCCAGTGGTTTGGGTTGCAGTTTGATATGTCAGTCAGTCAATCAGTCAGCTTTCATTTATATATATATGGTCACTAAGTACACCAGAAGAGGCAAATTTCCACCCGGTTCAACTTATTTCGGCTGCTCAATTTTCTATCTTAAGCTGTCTAAGTGACGATCTTGAGGATTTTACGATACCTGTTCCTATTTAGAATTTAAAAAATTACATTCGTACGTACTACGTAAGAAGAGACCCATGGCCGTGTACCTACTGTGGAGTATTGAGTGACGAAGAGTGTAACTGAGATGGTAACAGAGCTGCTCCGTCCGAGATATCGAAGTGTTGTTTGCTTCAGAATGATCTTTACGTAAAGACCGTAAATATTTTTCAGGATATTTTCTAAATAAATTCCAGTCCAAAGAAGTAAAAAAAATGTAAAATATATTTTCGATTCGTGATAAATATATATCGATCTCACCAACTTTTTAGATATTGACGCAATTTGTGCTTAAGATAAATGCTTACTTAAATATTTGAAATGTAGTTTATTGATTTTTCGAAATTTGACACATAAGGAGGTGAAAAGTTATGAAACGGGATGAAAGGTGTTTTCAATAAATCGTCTATTTATTTTAAAATCGACGGGCTATGCTATCGTCACTTTATCCACTTGAATTTGACACCCATTCAATAGCCTTAAATGTATACAAATTTTTCTTCCTTCGAAATTCGAACCCAGAGAGAGTAAAACGACACGGAACGTGTTTTAGATAAATCCATGACTGCTATCGAACCCGTCGAGATAGAGAGATACTTTTTGTTTTATGATAATGAATACGTAAATGCCCGTAAGTAGATTGCAGAACTTTTCTAAAGCGGAACTTTTAGAGCTGTGAAGGAATGAAAAATGTTTTCGAATTAAGCGTCGACTACACTTTGACTCAATGAGTTTTCGTCGTAATTTTCACCTCAATTTGATACTTATAAAAATTTTTGACACGCGATGGTAAAATTTTGCGAAGTTCGATCACTAAAAAGGTGAAAAAGCGCAAAATTTTGTTTTTATTCACCCCATGATATCTACCCGAACGTAAGTACGAAAAATAATTAGCACAGATTTTATTATGAGAAAATACTGTCAAACACCCGTTGGCGGAAATGGGGTATGTAGTTGTTGTAAGTCTCTCAAAACAGACGATCCAAAAAAGCAAGTAGAGCATTAGAGAAGTAATTTATAGAGAATTTAACATTCTGCAATTATACCGTTATGGTTGTACAACCTTTATGTGCCCAGTGACTGAATATTTTATTTAATTTTAAATAACTTTAGATTGTACCTACGTATTGAGGGCACTGTCATCAGTCGTGCTACATGTAAACGAGTCATCATACCACGTATACTACTTATACCATCCAAATACTTCCTTATTTTCAAGGTCTGTTGTGCTATTACTATAAATAAGGCCCGGGACAGTTGTTAAGATTGACAGGACAATTTGTCACATGACAGCTATAGCTACGTAGCCAGCTGCAAAGTAAACTCAACCTGCAGCTTGGTTATCCTAATACTTGATGGCCGAGCTACTAATCTAGCGTAAAAAAGAGGTCCTTCAATTGAAGTATATACACACTGTTACGAGTAATACACGCGGGCAACGCTGTAGACGGACTGCTAGCGTATGTCATAAAAATGTTTCACTGGATTTAGTTTCTTTGACAGTCATATATATCGCAATGGAGTATGTCCAATCAACTAAATCCAGTCATGCACTCCCATTGCACAGTTCTTTCAAAGATAATATAAAATTGGTTGTTTGTTCGTCTTCAATGCGGTTCTATACCAATCATCCAACGGCGAATTTTTTTTTGCAATAAAATCTGGCGGGGGAAGGCAAAACGCAAGTAGAGAGACGAAGAGGATACCGAAAAAAATTAGTGAACAAATAAACTTTTGTGGGTAGTTTGACTTATTATTTTTAAACAGGGGGGTAAAACCACGTAGAGGGTTAGAATGGAACACCCGAAAAAATTTAAAACTATGGTGAGTTGTGCGTACGTCCGCAAAGTTGTTACCTAAAAAAAGCTAACTTTTAGAGGGAGGCGGGTAAAATGGGGTATAGGGGTAGAACGGGGTGTCTAAAAAGAAAAAAATAGTTTCTACCAAAACAAATTATAGTTGGGGAAGTGGGAGGCAAAACGGGGTTCACTGGCAGAACAGGATACCCAAAAAATTTGTGAAATAATTTTCCTTTTCAAAATGATTCTAAAACTGGCATTAATGACCCTTAACATCATTTTGCCCAATTTAGCACTTTTCAAAACTTTTTTGTTTCAGAAATACTATCGCATTAAATTGAAAATCCCGCAAAGTTGCGGCAACCAGTTAGTTGAATATATAGAATAAATATTTTAGCTAAATAGAAAATTTAACCAAGTTTCATTTGGGTTTCTTTTGTTGTATACACATCAAAATATATATTACATGCAATTTTTACAGTTGTAACTGTGACATTATATACGTTGTAGCCTACTAATAAACAACGAGGACAGAAAAATTTCGCTAGATCAGTGACCTGTAGTTGAGCACTTAGCAACGAGGTCTTGCACGCTGATGAAGATGAGATGAGGATAGTATGAAGCAGCGATGGAATGCAATAACGGGACAAACCAAGAGTACAGTGAATACTCGCCTACCATCAGCAACATCTGCCACGTTTCCCACATGCAGGTGTATCGCCAGCAAGAATCAAACCCGAATTGCCATGATGGGAGGAGAGTGTTGTGACCATTACACCACCGCGGCTCGTTAAGGGCATTCATATGAAGAAAAATCATAATTTTATATTTGTATGAAATTGTGTTAGATTTATATATATTATTTTGGGTATATATTTTCCTTTTATAAAAAAATCTGTCTCAGCCAGTTTACTCATAATGACATTTCAAAGTCAAAATTAGCATGTTTTACTTCATGCAAACCGCGAAAACCAACAAACATAAGGAAATGAAATAATTCACGTTGAAACTATATATGACGGGCTACGGCTTGAAGTACATAAAAACCCATCACAAAATATTTTTGTGTTTAAACAAACTGCTAAATGTAGCAAAAAAAATCCAAATTCCAGGAATTGGAATAAAACAAAAATTTTGTTATTTCTTATCTTCCAACAACGTCAAATGATATGGAATTAATTTACTATCTAACAGTGCAAAATTATGTAATATATTAACATTTATAACATGAATTGACAAAATGTTGGCACGCCTGCAGAAGCGCTTGTAGTAGGGAAGCTACTGTAAATTATAAATGGCGACATATTGATTTATAATTTTAATATTTTTGTCTTTAATATGCCCTATAAATATTTTATAATGTGTCAACAAGACCACGGCCGTAGAGGAACAGCTCCGGACACTTGGAGTTGAAAATTGACCATCATATGACTGATTAACGCCACTGGCACTCAGGTTGTTTTAACCAAATGCCCTGCGCAAATGTATCTACAAGGAGCAAGCTCGTGTCATAGCTGCTCGGAGCACTGTTAGTACAATGCTATATTGCATTGTTAAAACAACAACTTCATTACTAGTGGTGCTTTCAGTCATAAAGGAAGAGAGTATGTAAACCTAAAGGACATAAAGGGGTCAACTCAATAGCATTGGTAGATATGCTTGTGTCCATATCTGTATTTGTAAGACCGTGAATAAGACATAGAGCATGACAAGGGCAATCCGTCAAACTAGGTTAAAATTAGTAGATTTTCTTGGATGGTCACTCAACAGTACGAAACGACGAATAGACTTTAAACTTGGGCAATTTTTCGTGAACAACATATACATATTCCTAGCATTTTTATAATTTTATCTCATGTGGACTTTGTCACTTTTGGCAGTAAACCGACGATATATCATCTCACTAATCTCAAGTTTGGGGCACCAAATACGTTTCCGCGAAACCTTTACCCACTGAAACTTTGTAATGACAATAAAGTTAAAGTGAATATTTTTAAAAATTATAATATGAGGGCACCGTCACCAGTGGTTGTGCACAGGGTAAACAGATGATTTCATTCGATTTACTTCTTACCTTAGGTGTCTGTAACTACCCCACAACCTCAAATTGGCAAGGCTATAAACAATGCCCAGGCGAAGTCGCTGTTAGTGGCAGGGACAAACTTAAGACTGCTTTTCGCGTGGACAGCTATAGCTACTTATCATGCTGCAGAATTAGTTCAACTAGCCACTTGGATATTCTAACACTTGATGACTGAAGTACCAATCTGTGTACAAAGAGATTTTTCGATTAACGTAAATATTATTAGTTACGAATAATACTCGCGAGCAAAGCCGCGGGGGACTGCTAGTTATAGTATAAAGTTAAAGTGCAGGCTTAAGTTTGAATTTCATTATTTTTACCACTTAACAAAATTATTTGTTTGTTCGACGTATCACTTTCTGCAATATATTGGGGTTAAGTTGTCTTGTTAAATTGTCAGCGTGGCATGTATATAAAACGAGGACATGTTCGTTTTTCATTGAGCATTTACTGTGTGTGGAATTTAATAGTGGTATCTGTGGGATTTGGGATAATTGTTCTGGCAACACTGGTAGTAGGTGGGGGGTCACATCTACGTTCACTCGCCATGGTGCGGCAGCGAGGTTGTTGTCGAAGGCGACATTTACGACCGCAGCCCAACAACCGGCAACCCTGGCGACAAGCCGCGAGCCGCGCATCTCAACGAGGCTGCCATGAGACGTCGCGTCGCGAGGAATAAACACGACGGACGCCATGTTCGCGGGCTGCTTAGTATTCAGGCCAGGCGAGCGGGACGAATAATGGCGGGGACTGTTTTCGGGGTAACGTCACTTTTAAAGAAAGGCGGCGCCTGCGGGAGGCGACAGGAAGTCCCACACGCCAGTTCGCACCTCTTCGCCTCGACACACCTCTCTGTAAGGTAACTGGTTGCAAGTCAACTCTCCGCTATAACAAAATACTACATGTAGAGCTATTAGACAACTCTCACACAGAATACCAACGCCACCCATGGAAAGCAAGGCTACTTCCCTTGTCTAAACTCTATTAACTACTTACTTTTCGTTAAAACAACTGTTAACTCTCACCACATCAAACGTACCCACAACATTAGGCAACCTGAGGACAAGTTTCTGCATACAATAAGAACTGACTACGAAGACAACTGCCATATTTGTACGGCTGCCAATAATTTAATTCACTGCCTGGCTGGCTGGAACAACTTCCTAATTCAAGGATATTTAAAATAACGTTTACGACAAGAACTAATATGTAGACTGCTGACTTGTAGTACCGCATGACAAAAACAGACATTCAGTACAGTGATTAAGCAAGTGATATACATGTAAATTTTAGTGTTGGAAATGTATGATTCATTGTAAGAATTGCATTAGTTTTCTATACCTCAACGTGAAAAGTGTATAAGTTTGAGTAATGCAAACATATGACCAAAGTAAAAACAGTTAGGTACCGCAATGTGAAATATTACATTCTTATGTAATGCTAGTACATTATGTTTAAGTGTTGTTTACATTTGCTCTCAATTGTCAATTATTATGATTGTCATATTGTTGCCATCTCACAAAAATGTCTCTTTGTAATAGGCCCTAACCTGAGCTACGCTCATTCTGGCTAAATACTTTATTTTAACATACGTGTAGCAAAATGCTTTTAAGAATAAAATAAATAAACCATGCTACATATTTCATGATCGCAGGTACTATTTCATGACTGTTTTCTTTGTTTCTATCGAGTTATGAAACCGGATGAGTTAAATACAAATTTTATCTTAAGTTAACTTATCAAACTACATACATAAAATAAGCAGAAAATTTGCGATGCATTTTAAACAAGTTGTTATATATATGATGTCGGTCAAAGGAATACTCAGGCAAGCTATTGGGGATTATGTAAAAGGAATCCACACAAGACTAAATCTGGTTAATCATTACGTTAAAGCGTTACATATCAAACACTTGAAACATGTAATAAATATTTTTTTCGACTATCTAACCAAAGCCACGAAATACATGTAAATATGTGCAATATAAATAAAATAAACATAATTCAAAAACGAAACGTAAATTTTGCTTCTCGCCAATACTGCCCCCCCCCCCTTTCCCTCCCGATGACAACGTGCGAGTTAAGCTCTAAACATGCAACATGAACGCCCTATTTGTAAATATGGAAACATACGGATCTCCTATCAGTTAGCTATAGAGAAAGTGAATCGACATCTTCTATTTAGTCCTGGACTAACTGCGTGAGGTCTTCTCTACCACAAAACAAAAATTCTTTCAGAAAATAATTTCTCTCGCGGACACATTTCATCGCAATTTTCGGATTGTACTTAAACTCCATCTGTAGGGTTACCGACAAAATTTCGTAGCCACGCAGTTCCAGTAGGTGACCAATAATTTTGGAAGTGACAAAATAGTTCGATCACAACACTACAGCGTCTGTAGGATTAAATAGAAAAGAGGCCTGGAACATCACCAGTGGATCGTGGTAGACAGCGAAACAAACGTAACTTGATGGTATTAATTTATTTTTATAGATCGTTCAGTGGTCCATGTGGCAATAGAAGAAACACTATCGAAGATGGGAGTTTGGGATACAGCTCTGCAACCCAAGTATACACCAGTTAAATTATGTCAACGGTTACTGAAATACAATATGTTCGGAAATGTAGAATAACCAGTGACCAGGCAAGAAACTATGTATGAACTGTAAACGTCTTACGAGTTGTTAGAAGAACTATAGTTGTATAGGTCACGAAGGCATAATTATTAATTATAGAAGCTAAAGATTTTTTTTATTTAAAAGTCCCATAAGATTTCGAAAAGCAACAGGATTGTCACGAATTTATCTTCGCATCTCTAATGATAATAAAAATACACGTAAAAATCTTCTTAAGAACAAAATCTTATTCATAAATTATTCAACTAAAACATATAATATGATATTTAGTGTATACAGTTAAACTGTAAAGGTACAGAAGAATCCCATCTCCGGTCACTAATCAAAAAGGCGCAGGCATTACACACTTAATAAATTAACATAAACATAGAACCGTTATAAATTTGAATATATTCTTACACGTTTGAGGCTTTATTTTATATACAATTACGTTTCACGCCTTAGACCCTGGACGCCACCTAGGTCTGTAGTACTTGCCAATATAAACCTGGGCAAACGCCTCTGCTAGCCATATCCAGCAAAACACATCGGTTTATAATACAACCTCATTACCATTCAAAGATCACAGTACTTGTCAATACAAATCTAATGAACCCAAACACGACGGGATTATGGGGTTATGTTATGTAGTTGAGGAGTTCCTATGACCACCTTCTGTCTCTATCATCAGACTAGCTCCATGGTACCATATTATTGCCTTGTCACCGAAGTTACACAGGTTAGCTAAATCTCTGTTCAATCAAATGCCAGTAAATGCCTGAAAAAATGGATTACAAATTTTGAACCGGAAAGATAAACATACCAACGAAACGAGTTTAATGAAAGCTTGTAAAAAAGCATCGATATCTGGCACTGTATGAGCGGTCCAGTCTCTCGGGTCTGTTCGAGAAGAACAGCGTAACGAGAGGACCTCGCTTAGTGATGTTTTACTTGCAGGAAGCGGTATGAGCAACCATGGCATATATGTAATATTATACCGTATTTATGCACGAAGAGTTAGCTTTAAATGTGTATTCTTTTGTTACACATACCTATCGGGAACCAGTTCGTTTCTTGTAGAAAGAATATGCATGACACGCTAAAACACCGTTCATGTTCCAGGTGATGACACCCGCCTTGTCGTTTGAAGTATGTTGCGGTAGGTCAAAAATGAGTTTGTTTTATATTAGCTAAACCAGGGTGGCCACACATCTGTAAATTGTGGATACCTGAAAATATCAGGGACATTGCAGGGAAGTTTCACGGAATTTTCTAATCTGGTTCATTTAGTGTTTCATTAAAGTCACAAGATGAAAAATAATGGTACTTTGAGAGCATTACAATATTACATTTTTTTTTGTTCAGACTGAACCCCCGTATGATTTTACCTAATTGCCAGGATCATTGTTACTTTCGCTGGATTTTTATTTTTCCAATTTGGCTTACAAGACAACACAAAAGTGTTAGAAAGGACGTGAAATCTTTACCTTTATTGGAAAGTTGGTGAATAAATTCCCATAAAGTTGTTTCCGTGCTTGGATTTTTTTTTCTGTAGGGAAAATCAAGGAATGATCAGGGAACTGTCTAACTTCTAATGTGTGTCCATCGTGTAAACGTTTTCCTAGAGGATGGTTTCTGGATGCTTTCAAAATATCACGAGCATTAGAAGTATTATTTTTTAGGCATCCAGTACAATAAAAAATAATTAACTCCACTCTTGAAATTCGAGTTTTAAATTGTACTTTTGCTAAATATTGAAATTGTGTACAATAAGGCTACGATATTTTGAACTATATTTAGTTTTATTGAGATCTTAAACCATGTGGGAAATGCAGCGCTAAAATCGTGTTTCAACACACAGAACATAGGGGTGACCACCTCTAATTGCGTGCAACTTTTTCGCCGTCAAGTGATATGACTATTTGATGACGTACCCAGTAAGTAACAAAAAAAGTGTCCAAAATCCAACGATTCCTTTAAATATGCATACAAAGATGTCAGCGGTGACGTAAAAATATACACACGGTGGTATGTGTTTCGTATAACTTCAGTAAAATTTGACAGTTACTTATTGGCAATAATTGTTAATATTTTTTATAATAATGTGTTACAATGCAAGAGTAATTAGTTATGAAATGAACTTGAGGTATCCATTTAACAATTTGTACCGTAAACGATGTCGGGCATTGTAACACATATTACAACATTCTGTTTTTGCCCGGTAGTTGTCTAATTTTACTGAAATTATACGAGACGAGGCATGGTAGGCAACACTTTCATACACCCGGGTGGGAAACACATCAAACAAAACACTAACTGCAACCAGTTACCAGATAGTGAATGTGACTGGCACTGCCTACATAAAAAAAAAAAAAAAAAAAAAAACAAGTTCAAAAATTATCGTTACAAGATAGTAACGCCTGCTGTGACTGCTGTACGTCAGATTTTTATTCTACATATGTGAGTAGGCATACGTGAGCCAGAATTGCAAAACAAAATGTTCATGTAATTCTGTATGTTACAAACAAGCCACATTTTCTTTCTTTCAAATCTCGCGAAACCTTGCAGTCCGGACATGTTCCGATTTTGGAGTCAACTCGTCGGTTGTTTCGACGAAATGCTAACTCTGTGTTTTCTTGTGTATTTTGTAAATAAATTAGTAAATTAGATTTACCTTGTTTCATTTAAAGCACGACGTCCACCCTATTACTAACCAGTTACGCCTGGGTATCTGTAACAGCATAAAGAGTTCGGTCCTTCTCATTATAAATAACGTCCTAACATTCTACATATAACTCATTAGCATAACTAGTTCGCGGGCGGTCATTTAAGCCGCTGTGAACCTGCAGGCAAGCTTGCGAGATGTTTCACTGCTTCGCGTACTCAGTTTGCCTTGCTGATTGGCATCACTCTGCGATAGGTTAAGCTGGACGCCACATTCCTCTAGTTGATCAGTATTCCCGCTGCTAACACTGTCTACATCGTAGCCACAAGACTCCGCTGGTAATTTTAATGTCTTTTCGTCCGGATGGGACGGGATATAGGCGTATCTGCAGGAGATAATACAAATACTTGATCTCTCCTTGTGGGAGGGGGGGGGCAGCCCAACACCCCAAATTTGGCCACTTGTATAGCATAAAAATTTACTTTTTTATTGTGACTTTTATTACCTTGGCAAATTTAAGACTGTGCCTTTTTTTTACACTCCTTATATACTTGCAGACTGACCTGACATAAAAATATATAATTTTGTTTTAAATACACGTCATTTTTTTAAACCAATGTATGCCTAAAATATACAGTATTTGTTATTATGTTGTGGATAGAATGATTTTTAAGTGAATGCCCCTTACCACACTGAACCCCTTCCATGCAAGATTCTTTAATCTTATGGATGACGTCACTGAGATAGCATAATGCTCGTCTTAATACAATGAACCAAGCGTTTATATTTATCATACTCACCTGATTTCCCGATTCTTCGGCTGACTTTGATTCTTCCAAATCCTTTTCCATTCTCACGGTCAGGCAGGGGTGATGTGTACAGATAGCCTAGTGGAAAATCGCAATAATTAGAGATTATGGTATATCGCGAAAATTTTTTTGTGCCAACATATCCTTGAAAACACTGTAGTTTCTTGTGACATGTATGATGGGATGATATACGCTTGACACAACGTAGCTGTCTGCAGACCAATAGTAGGCACCACATATTACAATAGCGGGATTATTATTGGCTTAATCAAAAGCAAAAGCCGGTAATATTTTCATAAATTGAACGTGTGTTGAAATCCAGCAAACATTCAAGTTTTCCAGCGATAAAACATCATCTCTATGATGGTTTATCGCGGGAAAACTTGACTGTTCTGGGTTTTAACGATCGTTCAGCTTATGGAAAGATGACTGGCTTTTGCTTGTGCCTATAGCTGTTGCCCTATTTGACTAAACCAATAAGAATATCGCTATTGCAATATTTTGTGCCTATTATTGGTCTGCAGACAGATACATTGCGTATGTGTTTTCAAGGCTATGTTAGCGCAAAAAATTTTCGCGACGTACCAAAATCTCTAGCAATAATATTTCGTGCCACAGTATTTTGCAGAACAGTGTAGCAGCCTGCTCTTGTATGACTGGTGGAGGACGGGTATGTAGTTTTTTTTAAAGACGAATCACAAATATCTAGTAGTGGCGTACCAGATTTATCATTGGTCCAGTCAGATAGCGACACGCCAATAGCGGAAGAAGAACGTCAAATGTTGAAACCTAGCAAACAGTGATCTTTTCCATTGATCAAACAATATTAGTGTCCCTAGTGATGTGTTTAAATATCCTTTGTCACATAATTTCGTTTCGGTTTTTGTGAACACGAAAAATTATTGGTCAACAATGGAAGCATGACCGTTTAAATGAACATATTTACATTAGTAATAAGTTAATATATGTAGGGCCCGGTAGTTTTCGCGAAAAGATTTTTGCCCCACTTTGTTTCAGTATCTTACGTACACAGCTGCACTTCAACTTCATGATTATTGGCAGAGTGTTTTTGTGCAGAGTCGTTATTCATTTGACGGTGCCAATCAGTACATGGTTAACTGTGACACAACACGTCGTGATTTGTGGTTTTAACCTCCAGACGTTGTGTGTTAAGGCATCCAATCACTGACCACATAGCAGAGATGCAGGTGCGCACGTAAGGCACTGAAACAAAGTGATGCAAAAATCTTTTCGCGAAAACTACCGGGCCCTA